>LOJH01015013.1:0-23727 GCA_001685095.1 Ellobius talpinus | reverse complement strand
AAAAAATATAAATAAAATAAAAAACAAAATAAATAAATATAAAAGAAAGAAAACCACAAAAAGAAGTCAGAAACCTATGTCCAGTAAGGTGTAATGCATTATCTCAATAAGATATATTTTGTCCAGAGTCCTCACCATATGGGCTCACTGAAAGTATTCATAGTCCTTACTTCTGCCAGTTTCCTCAGGTAGATGAAAAATACCCACAAACCAGTTTGTGTCCTCCCATTTCCTAATGGCTTGCTGAGGGCATTCACAGGTTCCATTAAGATGAGCAAATATATGGTGGAGAAATGGGATAGAAATGAGAAGCAGAATGGTTCATGTGCTGTTGAAAAATGCCTAAATGAATAAGGTACTGAGGAACATGGCTAACATGGGAGGTCTACTTGCCACCCATTACCAAGGAGACATCAGAGGCCAGGCTGCTATTGAGAACCATGTTTAAATCCATGACCTTTTGACACATGGAATCTGTGTTGATGTCTGTGGCTCATGTTGTCACCAGAGGCTATACAGATGCCTGTGATCTAGGTTGTAATCTCTGTTTTTGCTGGTGTCTGAAAATCATGCCACCAGGGCCATACCAATCTGAGTTGTCCATGCTTCCATAGAGGGCCATAGTGTTGTCCTGGCCTGGGCTACTACTGAGGGCCATGTCTGGGCCTGTGGCACTACAGTAGCCCAGTTTTTAGTTGATATTAATGGCTTCTGTTACCACGCAAGGCTGGGAGCATGCCTGGGTTCTTGTCAGTCAGCTGAGACTATACTGTTATCCATAAACTATGTTGTCACTGGGTCATATTGATCTTGGTGACCTGTACTTCCACTGGAATAATGGTGATATTGGGCCTGAGATATGGTCAAGGGCCATATCTGTGTCAGTGGTTGTCCTGAAGCTGGGGTCTGTGTTGATATTGATGCACTGTGTTTCCAACAGGGGGTTATAGGAAAGATTTGTATGAAAATCCAAGGACTGGAGTGTGCCAGTCCCACCTTTCCCTGGCCTTGCAATACTTGGCCCTGCTCCTCTTTGGACACTGCAGCAGGAGAGCTGGCTTCTTTACTTGGGAGAGATGGTTCCACCCATCACCATGGAAGTGGGACAATTGGCACTAATCACATGAGACTGGGAGATCTGGCTCTGCTGGTCACCTGAAAGTGACAATCCCAGTGGTCTGGACTGGACAGCTCAGCTACCACCCAGACTCACACCTGGGGCCTTAGGTTGGTCCATCCTAATATCTACCCCATGTATGACCTTCTGACTTTGTAAAGAAACAGATCCTACAGAATGATAGATGCAGGATTCTCATGACTCAGAGCAACAGCAAGATATCCCAAAGGAGTTTAGGTCAGGGACAAATGATGTTGGTGTACCAGAGGCCTTGATCCAGACCAAAGACTCATTGCAATGAAGACTTTTGGGAAGGGCTAATGGGAAACGTGGATATCCTGTGTGACACAACACAGTTCCCAATGCCAACAGGAAGAATGAAGAATTGCTGGAGAAGTGGGGAAGACTGAGGAGTGAAATTTATCCTTTGTTCTTTTTGTTCAGTTTTTAACTTAATTTTCAGGAGGTTTCGTTTTTTGCAGGGAGGTGGTAGGGTGAGGGATGGATATGGAGGGACTGGGAGGTGAGACTGGCATGTAGGATATGAATTACCAAATAATCAATAAAGGATTATTTTTACGGAAGATACTTTTCATCATTAGTACTAGTTCTCTGAGAGTTTTCTTAGTCTTTATGTAATTTTTAGTTGATAAATCTGTGGAACATTCCTTTATACAATGTGAATGAATATATGTCACTATGATTGGTTTAATAAAGAAGCTGACTGGCCTATAGCTAGGGAGGATAAAGTAGTGACATGACCAGACAAAGATAATTCAGGGAAGAAGGAGAAGTCTGAGATGGTGACAGCCAGACTCAGAAGAAGCAACTTGAAAAGTATATAAATGTGATAAATGAGCCCTGGGGCAGCACATAGATTAGTAGAAATTGGTTAACTTACATTGTAAGATAATTAAAATCAAGTCTAAAGTATCAGCTGAGCATTTATAATTAATACCAAGTTGCTAAGATTATGGGAATGGTATAGTTATGTTTGGAAACTGTCTGGCAAGACAGAAAAGTCCACCTACAAAGAACTAACATGATTTCATATCTCCAGAAAAATACTTGGGCATGGAATACTTTCTTTTCCTATTTTCAACTGTGTTCATACCAAGCAAAATTAACTTATCTTTTAAATCAAGAAATACTTTTCCAAAAACTTTTATAAGCAAGATCATCAACTTGTTTATTAACACTCATTTTATGCCTTGATACACTGCAAATATGATCAAATCTGGCCATTTCTAGCCAGTTCCCCATATTGCAAGACCTTCCTTAAAATCATCCACCTAAGACTTCTCAAAGAACTGCAAATAAACTTTCAAATTAACCCATTTTGATAAATTACCAACACTCTGTCAAGATGTTTTTATTGCAGTAGGTCTAAAAATGTAAATCACATTGATCCACACAAATTTCTGGTAGTCTTTTAGAGAAAATGTTTACCAAAATGTCCAAGCAGAACTTCTGAGAGATATTTGTTGTATGTTTGCCTATATTTTAGGCATTCCATTGGTATTTGAGGATCCAAAAATAAATATGAGTCCTTGGTCTTCCAAGAAGTGCATCCTAGAATAAATCATTTCGGATATGATGAATTTGTTAACCAAGTATTGCTTTGCATTTTCCTTTTCTTTCATTATGGACACAATCCACATTGAGAAGTATTTCAGCTTTAAAACTATTCACTATCAGGGAACTCAGGCACACTACTTCACAAGACTATGTACGTTAATGGATTTTTCATGAGCATGATGAAATTCAAACAAAGAACAAAACACACATTTAGGCTTATACTTTCATTGTTACTTAGCTGGGCAATTTGGGGCTCATAGTGAAGTATTATGTTGAAGAAAGAAAGCTGCTTATCTCATAATAATCAGGAGTTACTAAAATAAAGAAAGAAGGGGCTTCAGTCCTTTCAAAAGCATGCCTCTGGTGACCCTTCCATAAGCATCATTTTCTAATGGTGTCATTATCTCAATAGAACTATTTTGTAGTATCGTAGCCTGAAACACAGGAACACTAGGTAATATCTAAAATCCAAATGTTAAGAGAGAGCTACACAGTTTTAGACATGGCTTATGCTATAGTTCATGGCCATAGAATGGCACATATTTGATTGGTCTGTAATGGATAACCCAATCTCATTAGCATTAAATTATTTCCAATTGATCAAATGTCATCAAGCATGAGTCTATAAATTCTTACTGTAGATCCAAAAGTGTAGTATTTTAGAAAAACTGTGCAATAAGACTAAGATTGTTATTGTTTTTACAGAAAAGTTAATGTTTCCTACATGTCAACACAGTTTTACTCAGTACTTAAAATAGTTAATCGGTCATAAATTTCAGTCTTGAAATTAGTCCTGTAATATATTCTAATTAGCTATAAATGGAATAAATACCAGTTTCAAAGGCAGAACTAACTTCTGTGTAGTTCAAACTAGTGTACTATCTATCTAAAGAAAACATTAGCCTCAAAATGTTGAAAGCACTAAAGACAAAAGCAAGTTTTACTCCTTTCACTGTCATAATATATGCCTAAGATGTCAAGAGACAATTGCTGTAGAAGAGATTTTTCCTGAAAATTATATATTTGAATAGGTCTATGACATTTTCTTCGAAGATGAAATTCTACTGTAGTTAAATGTTAATTTCTGCCTAATTAAATGACAACTTAATGTCTTATATTTGGTATACTACACTCATTTGTCTTCATTCCACATAGTTATAATTGATTTCATTATATTGAAAACTGTATTCCGATGTTCTAACTGAGAAAAAATTGACAGAAAAGTTAAATAAGTTGCATTAAGTAGTCACATGTCTACTTCGGATTGGAGTCTGTTTGGAAACAAAGTTGTTTTAAGTCTGTATTTAATGTTCTTCCTTCAAATTAAGACATGGGAAACCACTTACTAAGAGAGTCATAGCAAAATTAAGACTGGTAGTCTATGGTAAGAATATAACAAAAGGTCATAATATATCCTTCACTAGAAATTGTCAATAATTTTTGTCATGATATCAGGGCTATCTCCTTGTGCTCATACTGTTCATCTTCCTGACATGCTTCTAATTTGGGGGAAGACAATACATTCATCAACACTGACCATACTTTTAAAATGATTAAGAGAATAAATTTAAGTTGAATATGATAATGACAATTGAAAAAATTAGATTATTAAAAGATTTAGGAAAATTGTTTTCAGAATACATATTGACAAACTAAAACTTTCCACTTGGTCAAAGAAGATGACTATGATTTTTAGCACAGAATATTCTCAAAAGATAATATATATGTCATCAAACACAGAGAAATTTTAGTTGTAAAATCTCAATTTCACTTTGTTTTATTATCTTAGAAATTTCAACACCAAATCTGTACTTCAAAATCTGCTTCAAATGGATTATTACCACCCCATGGAAAACCACTTTTGGATGCAGATCATATAAATAGACATATATGTGTTCTATATACAATTATTTAAGATAATCATATATAACATTTTAAAGATAAATATCTAAATATTTGCCTGTTCAAATATGTAGTCAAAATCATAATATTGAGAGGGTAAGTTAGTAGAAAAGACTATCAATACATGTATTTTTTTTCTTTTTCTTCTAGCCAGCCATTTGGTACTAGCTGCTTTAATCTTTTAGTTTGTCAGCATAACATTTGCATTCATATATGTTACTATAAAAATCAATGAAACCTGCCATTTCCAAAATTTCTATCACTGGCAAAAGTTTTTTCTCCTGAGGTTTTTACTTGAGTACTTTTATTTTTTGTACGTGAGTTGTGTGGAAATAATTTTACTGAGCTGTTGCAATACACATGACTACTCACTCCATAGTGAGTCCATGACAAACCAAAGTATGGATACCATTAAAGTTCACCTTAATGAATTGCTGAGTTTTATTAGAGTTACTTACAGAAATTCAGATAGTTTTCCTCACAAGATCAGAAATGATTTAAAAGCAACTGCATCATTAAAGTTCATCCAAGCACAAGTGACAGTTCATGTAAAGAGGCTAATTGGAACAAACTGTACATCCAGTAGGCAGCTTAATGGGTTGGAGAATGTCCTTTCCAATGGACTCAGTTGGTTTAATCCTCTTCCAGGGAGCTCAGCTTGGTTTCTCTTTCATCTAAGCAAGTGGTCTGGTCTCAGAATTTACTTTCCTCCTTGTATGGTTATTCTTGAGAAGAGAGGAAGTAAAGAATCCCATCAGTTTTAGGAATTTCTGGAATTTATTTTGAGTTGTTTATCTCCTTGCTTAAAGAGCTTCCCTAAAGTATGGGATGTTTCAGTCTTGGAAGAAATAGGTATACAACAACATGATCTCATTCACACATGCATATATATCACACCTCACATGTGGGGGACAGAGGACAACTCATGGAAATTTATTGTCTCCATATAAGTACTAGGGAATCAAAGCAGACTTGGTGACAGGCTCCTTTACCAGCTAAATTGTCTTTTGTATTCCAAATTGACATCCATGTGGCCATTGTTCATACCATTGCCAGTCCCTACCCAGGTTGCCATGGCTTTCTTCCACTCCTTCGAAGCCGAACTACATTTCAGTAGCTGAACTACTGCTCTGGCATGCAGATGTACATGGTTTGGCTGTCCCCCCATGCTACAGCAAATTAGCAATTTCTAGCTGGCCCTTGTTCGCATGGTTTGATCTCACCTACTAAGTGACTAACTTACTGCTGCCCATGGCTTTTTGCCAAAACTCCTCCATGGCTTCTCTGGTGTCTTCCAGGGCTTTTCTGATCAGGCCCAACTCCGACTCTGGGAGCAGGGCTGTGCCAACTTGTGTACCCACTTCAGATCTGCAAATGTGTGACCTTACCTTTGACCAGTAACCTTGCATCTAGTGACTGCCTGTAATCTTTGGGTTCCTTGATATTCTGCTCAACTCAAACTTTCCCCATATATGGATATGATACTCTTAAGTAATTAACTAAATTTTATAGTTTTTAAGCCTTAGGAAATTCGGGTACTGATCTAAGACCTGTATTACTGTCACAACTTTGATACCTGCTGACCAATAAAGATTATTACAACTCAACAATTTTCTGAAATTTAAAACAGAGTTAATTTGATTAATAAATAAATAAATTTCAAAATTGTAAACCAACCTCAATATAATTGCAGACAATATCACCATCCAAAAATTTAACAACTTTTTTTTTCTACTATGGATGGGATTCTTCTATAGGTTTATGGACTAGCTTGTACATATATTTTTGTGATTTAATATTTAGCATTGTTCTTCATGTTATCTTTAAAGAAATGGTTTGATAACAGGGTCAAGAATGAGAAACTTTTAGGAAGAATACAGTCTTTAGCTGAAAGGATTCACAATATTTTAAAGGATAACCATGATTTGACAGGCATAATTCAATCCATGTCAATGTGTTATGAAACCTTACAAAAGGGTACTAATAGATTATCCAAGAAGATTCATTCTGTTGAAATTGACAATAAAAATCTGTTAAAAAGTTATGATAAGATAGCAGATAGAACATCCATCCAGGAAGGCAATATACATGTCATCCAAATAATATCAAAAAATGAGAAGATACCATTAATGGAAAAATTTAAAACCTTGGGATCACCTGTGCAGAATGAGTACCAGAAATTATTTGATTTGATGACATTAGAAATATTCACAGGTCAAGAGATGCATGCTTTACAAAAACAGTGATAAACAAATTTTAATCAATTGAGGAACTTGGCAAAATGATAAGCAAGGAGAAGAGGTACTAACAAAGGATTTAGCATTGCCAGTACCTCTCAGAGTCAGAGATGACTTACCAAGAGTTTTAGCTATTTATTCAGTTATTACCTGTGAAAAGCCAACAAATACACAATACCCAAGTATATACAAAAAATGTAAATGGAAACTTATTGGTATGAAAGACCCAAAGGAAATTAATCAAGCAGTAGTATCTTATGACATGCATAATTTGTTAGGCAGTTGGTAAAGACATGACCTGAAGCAAGATGACATGATTGGCTTCAGTTAGTCTCAGCAGTGCTTGAAGATGGGACACAGTTACAGGAGAAGTGCTATTAGAGATAGGAGGCTAAAGCCTTAGAACATCAAGGTAGAGTCAAAGATTTGAGGCTTCTAAAGATCAAATTCTTGGTGAGGGCCATTGTGCTGATCCACAGAGTCAAGCTGTTTACAATGAACACATCTTATCCCTATGTCATTTTGCAACTTTAAGTGTTTGGGACAGATTTCAAGGACTAGGAAGAAAAATTGAATCATAAACTGAGGTGACAGAAGGTCCAAGGGAACATCTTAGTAACTTTCTTTATTTTTTAACAAAGATTAACTAAGGTTGTACAAATAGAGATAACAGATCCAGAAGCTATACAAGTATTTATTAAATCTCTGTCTTTTGAAAATGTCAACTTAGCATATAAAAAGATACTTGGTCCTTTAAATGTCAGATCAGCACCAATGGATGAATGGACCCTGCACACAGTCAATGTTGAATTGTTTGACTATGTTACTGAATCTTGGGTTGGAGAACTAATTTCCAAAAGCATGAAGAGATATCAAAATACCAAATGTTTTAATTGTGGTAGAATAGGGCATCTGAGAAGGGATTGTAGACAAGGTATTCATAAAAATAATGTTTCCTCCAGGGATGAAAAAAATAGAAAGTCTCAACATTCTGGATTATGTAGAAGATGCAGCAACAGCCAACATCGTGCCAACAAATGTAGATCAACAAGATACAAGCAAGGCAACCCATTATCACTGAGAAACACTTTGAGGGACCTCTTGCAGGACCCCAGGTTGAACATAGTTCAGTTATTCCTAGTCACTGTGGAAGACATGTCTCCCCAGGAAAATCAAAAACTTCAGTGCCTGTTGTAAAAAGAATGATACTGCTCTGAATGATAGGATAAACACAGAGGATTAAATAAAAAATTCCAATTGAAAATAGGAAACACATATTTTTGCAGACTTCTATAAATGATCTACCAAAGCTGAGAGTATGAATAAACAACACTGTAATTGAAGGATTACTGGACATGGGTACAGATGTGGCTATTATTACTCAAGAATCTTGGCATCTGAATTAGCCTCTTCAGGAGGCGGATGTTCAATTCCTAGGAATTTGAACAATATCTCACATAAAACAAAGCATGGAATGGATTTAGTACATAGGGCCAAAAGGACAGAGAGGAAGGCTGAGGCCATATGTGGATAATATAACAGTAAATCTATGGGCTTGTGATCTATTGCAGTAAGAGTACCCAGATTAACTTTCCTGCAGTCTCAGAAACAGAATATAAACCAACTCATGGTATGGGAAGTTCTTCTGTTTATGTGCTGCCTTTATTGGTTAATGAATAAAGCTGTTTTGGCCAGTGACTTAGCATAATAGAGCTAGGCAGGAAATCTAAACTGAATGCTAGGAGAAAAAAGGCAGAGTCAATGAGAAGCCATGTTGCCACCACCAGGGACATATGCCTCCTTTGAAGCCACCCAAAACCTTTCTGGTAGGCCACAACCTCATGGTTAGGTAAAGATTAATGGAGATTGGTTAGTTTAGGATATAAGAGATAGCTAGAGATATGCTTAAGCTATTGGCCAAGTAATATTATGAATAATGTAGATTCTGTGTGATTATTTCGGGTCTGGGAAACAGCGAATGAATAAGCAGCCTCCCCGAGCAAACTCATGTTTCTGGAAAGCAGTCACCCTTCATTCAGGCTGTACAAAAACACAAAACAACTAGCAAATTTTCAGAAGTACCAATGGCCCTACTTTTAAAATAGTTAACTAAGGAACCAGTATAGGTTAAACAATGGCTTTTGACAGAAGAGAAACTGCAGGCTTTAGGTCTGGGAGCAACTAGATACTTACCATATTGAAGAATCAACCAGCCCTTGAAATTCTCCTGTATTTTTTTGTTAAAAAGAAATCTAGAAAAGGAAGAATGGTGACAGATCTAAGAACTGTTAATAAAGTAATACAACCAGTGAGCCCTCTACAATCTGGACTTCCTTTGCATTTGCTATTGCTTAAAGGATAAACTTTTATTGTTATTTGTTTAAAAGATTGTTACTTCACTATATCTTTACAAGAAAAAAGACAGAAAGATTTGCCTTCACAGTTCCTACATATAATAATTCTCAGGCTACTAAGAAATATCAATGGAGGATCCTCCCACAGGCCATGTTAAATAGCCCCATAGTGTGACAATATTTTGCAAGTCAGTCATTGGAAATAATATGTAAGCAATTTCCTAAGTCTATAGCTTACCATTACATGGATGAAGAAAGTATGAAGAGGTAAAGAACGTTTTACATAAATGGGGATTCCAAAATGCTCCTGAAAAAATATAAAGAGTAGACTATATCAGTTATCTAGGTTATAAAATAGGTTTACAGAAAATTAGAAAACAAAAAGCACAAAAATAGAGAGACCAATTTTGGACTCTTAATGACTTTCAAAGATTTCTAAGAGACATTTTTAATCTATGTCCCACTTCTGGGATAACACTTAATCTAATAATTCATTTAACAAAACCTTAGATGGTGACAAGGCTTAAATAGCCCCAGGGAATTAGCAGCCAAAACTGAGGAAAAATTGACATTGATAGAAGGGTAATTACAGGAGGCATATGTGGATCATGTGGATCTGAATCTTAACTGCATTCTGGTCATATTACACTCCAAAATTTCCCCTATAAGAATTTTAATGCAGAAGGAAAGTATTTTCTTAAAATATATCATTTTACTACATAAACTGAATAAAAAGTTAAAATCTCATGTGGAAAAGGTCTCTGAATTAATTTTAAAAGGAAAACCGAAATTTCATCAATTAGCTGGAATAGAGCAGCAGAAATTATAGTACCTTTCATTAAGGATGAAAATAATAAATTATGGAAGGCAATGAACCCTGGCAAAAAGTTTGTACTATTTTTAGGAGAGATTAATAACAACTGATTTAAAGAGATAGAATTAAATTTATAAAGAAAGCTACTTGGATCTTTCCTCACATTGTATGTGACACACCAATAACAAGAGCCCCTACATTCTACGCTGATGCAAATGAATCAGGAAAGGCAGGTTACAAATCATAAGATTTAAGTAAAATGGAACAAAATCCCTATAATTCTGTCCAAAAGTCAGATTATATGGTATTATCATGGTACTAAAGGATTTTAAAGAACCTCTCAGTATAGTTACTGATTTGTAGTATGCAGAAAGAGTTGTTTTGCACATTGAAAATGCTGAAATTATACTTCTTGTTACAAAATTGACTTCATTATTTATTCAGATTCAAGATATAATCAGGAATAAACTTTGTCCCATATATGACACAATCCAATTCTATATGGTTCTGTCAGTTCCTCTAGCACATGGTAATGCAGACATTGATCAGTTATTGGTTGGAAATGTGCTAAAGGCCTCAGAATTTTATGAAAAACATTATGTCAATAGTAAAGGAGCTTTCTATTATATGGGTACAAGCTAAGGAGATTATAAGGAGATGTCCTACTTGATCATTATATAATCAAACAAGACTACCTTGCAGATGGATAGGGTACACTTTGTAGAATTTGCAAAATTAACATACACCACACTATTGGCACCTATTCAGATTTTCAATGGGCAACTGCTTTGACTTTGGAAAATGCTGATTTGGTAATTACACATTTATTAGAAATACAGACATCATGATTATACCTGAACAAATAAAAACAGCCAATGATCTAGAATATGTCTCAATGAAAATGAGAGTTTTTGCTTATTATAATATAAAGCATACTATAGGTATACTACACAATCCTACATGTCCAGCAGTTATAGAAAAATCAAATTGAAATATGCAGGATGCTAAACAAACAGAAAGGACTAAAATAATCACCAGAAATAGATTGCATAATGCTTTATTAACCTTAAATTTTCTTAATGCTAATAAGAAAGGAACAGTGTCTGCAGAGAGACCTTGGGTAATAGAAAAAACTTCTGAATTAAATTAGCTGGTGTATTTCAAGGATGTATTAAACTCAGAATGGGAACCAGGTGATGTGCTATGTTGAGGAAGGGGCTTTGCTCTTGTTTCCACAAGAGAAGAAAAGCTATAGATACCATCAAAATTAATAAAGATTTGTTTTGACAAAGAGAACCCTATTAATAAAGAGAAATGACAGCTCATCCACAAAGGTGACAATGCTAGAAGTGGTAAGGAAACCTCATAAGGGTTGGGGCAAATTTCTGTCCTTGTCTTTGCAGGAAAATACCCATCTTCAAAAAGCTGAGAGACCTTGGATATCTAGATGCCTAAAGAAGAAAAGACAGTTATCCAAAAAGAATCACTGAGCAAAGAGAAACTTACCTATGATACCCATATGATCTGCAGGGTACAATTTCACTACTTAAACATACATATATCTTCCTACATCTCAGAATAATGATAGTCGCAACTCACTTAAGAATCAAAGCTGGATTTGCAATCGATACTTCCCATCCTTCTATAAATCCAAGAATGTTGTCAAAAAATTCAAAGTTTCTGTCTCATAGCAGGAGCCACCTTTTATGGGACAAAAGGAAGAGAAACTTAGGGACTACTGTTATCAAAACTCTGTATTCAAAAAATTTTACTTCTCCCCATTAACATTTTTGTCTCTATGGTACCTTTCATTGAATATATGTATATATGAATGAATTTTAAGTTTTCCACAATGAACAATAACTTTTCCTGCAGTAATCTTTGAAGTTTCCAGGAAAAAGATGGGGCTCCACAGCAATGATTCCACCTGGTTGATGTAATGTCATGCTGATAGCACCACTTTAAGAACAGTTTTGAGTTAGAAACTGCTCAAGATGATTTCAACTTGATTAGCTGACATGGTGCACCTTCTTACAACATTCTGGCCAGAACTTTGATAAGAAATTCAGAAAAACTTACAGACTACTCAGATACTATCTGCAACTCAACCAAAAAGTAATCTTGAAACTTAATGATCATTTTATTTTTTACAGGATCCTATAGAAATATCATCATCGCCAACAACTGAAAGTAATTCTAGAGAACAACATCTCCTCTCCCAACAAAGTGTGTCCTTGGGGCTAGGGACATTAGTAGGGGTTTGTTATGACTGTTATAGGGTTGGGGTGGAAATGAAATAGGCTCAAGGATCTTTTAGGGAAAAAAGGATTGGATAGGCAGGGATAATAGGTAGATTAGATTAAGGTGAGCTTAATACTATTATTAGTAATAGTGAGATTTCTTGAAAGATATTATTTATAGACAATTCACATTGGTATAGACTCCTGTATAGTGATACAAATTCAAATTGTGTTTGTTTTATTGAATATTCTCCAATTTCTGTTTACAGTATTTGTGTACCTATACAAAGTTATTTTGTCATGTTGTTTGCATGCATGTTTCTACACCTGTTTAAGATATTTTGTACATTGATGCAACTTTAGGATATATTTATCATATTGCAATATACAGTTCTACCACTGATGAAAATATTTATATATTGTTTACATTTTGAGGTCATTGTCCTCATTTGCTATACATTTGTTTAAATAATGTTTATTTTTTAATATGAAGCCTTAGTCTTTAAACTATATAAATAAACCTTTGTTATTCTCCATTCCAGGCTAGTGTGGAACTCTTTTGTGTGCCAACAATACAGTTTCTACTTATTTTCATTGCTCATTTACTCCATGTAATTCTAATTATTAATTTTAATATTTTTCCAATTTACAGAGATTGATGTTTAGATTTCTCACAATTATATTAATATGTGTTTTAAATTGTAATTATCATCAATAGAAACATAATTTTTCATTTGTCATGAGGAAAATGAAATGTACTTCATAACAATCAAAGACAAATACTAATCAGTTCAGTCTGATTATGTTGTCTGTTGAATGTCTCATACAGTGTGTTCCAATTAAGTATTAACTCACTCAGGTTTCAAATTATGGGAAATTTTTCTGAGCACTCATAAAATGTATGCATTATATATTGTGGATAAATTTGTATATATCCTAAATTCTTTTATCCACTAAACTGACTAATAAATGCTGCAAGTCTTTGTGGTACAATCTCTTTTTCATGCTGGTTTTGCAATGATAAATGACATAATATGATGGTTTTAACAAATAGGTAAATATTTCCTGCTTTTAGGTAAATATTATAATAGAAAATATAAGAAATCATGAAACTATAATTCTTATAAACAGATGGAGAAAAATGAAAACTAAATTTTGTTGGAAGTATTTTGTAGATAATTTATTGGCAGTTTCAGGATATGAAGGTACTAATGAGCCATAAGTAGTTAGAGTGAGAATGACCACCATTGGATAATGTATTTGAATGCTTGGTCCTCAGTTGTTGGACTGTTAAGGAAGGATTAGGAGGTATGGCCATGTTGGAGGATGTATACATAAACCTAAAATTCATGAGGAGAAAGACCAGTTCAACAATTATCCAATTAGAACAAGCTTTATTTAATATTGGCCAGAAAGTTGGACACTGGCCAGGTCCATTCTTGGGATACCCAACATATAGCAACAAGCTATGTTTGCAAGGTGCCTATGAGGACTAAATTGAGACAGTGATGTACTTGCTACCTTCTTCCTGTTGAGAGCATGCATACATCCTGTCATACTTCTTACCTAAGTATGTCTGAGCACATCCAGTGAAGTTGGATCAAACAAATTTATTTAGGGAAGTGGAAACATGTAGCTTGTTATATGAACCTCTGACATCTTGGGAAGTATCTGTCATTAGGCAAATGTGGCATAGAAGCTAACTTTAGCCCTTCCAGTATGTCATTGGGATGGATTTAAATATCTCAAAAATCCACAATAGGTTTTTTCTGTCTCTGTCTCTTTCTGCCTGCTCTTTGTTGCTACTGCTCCAGCACCATAGTGTTACCATGTTCCCTGTAATGATGGACATGTGCTAACCCCCAGAAACTGTGAGCAAGGTCCCAATTAAATGCTTTCTTTTAAATGTTGTATTGGTCAAGATGTTTCTTCACAAGAATAGAAAAGTAACTAAGGCAAGTCCTCAGGACTGTTGTTGGGATACTTCTGAGGATGGCAAAGGTCCATTGAGAGAATGGAAGGTAGATAATTTTTATTCTCAGTGGAATTGAGAACAACCCCATTATAGCAAGCTATGAATTAAGGATAGGATGTCCTTCAAAATTTGGGTGTTTCAGCTATGTTGGTATTCAGAAATATTAGGAGTTGGAGATAGGATAGGAAATGATGCTGATGTAATTTATGAGACTGATTCATTACCTACTGTGTTGGTGAGGCACATAATTTTCAAGTATATTTTAATTAAAAATAAAAATACTATCAATGAAAGAACTTGGGCCTTCAACAGTGGCTAGGCAAGGAATTCTTTGTGCACATTAGTAGGATCAGTAGCTTTTAATGATTAGACACACATTTGTTTTCCCCAAAAAGATAGATTGTTTTATTTTTAAACTCTCACGCCTCTGTGCATTCTGAGATATGAAAATATGTTAAAGTCATTATATAACACCTTCACAAAAATAATTCCAAATAGAACAAAGACTTAAACATAAAACACAGAACACTGAAACAGATAGAAGAAAACATAGGCAGTATCCTGCAAGATATAGGTACTGAAGAGACCTTCCTGAAAGGAACTCCATTTGCCAAAGAACAAGATCGAATTGGGAAGGGAGACATCATAAAACTGTAAAGTTTCTGTACAACTAAAGAAAAAAAATCACCTTGGTGAAAAGGTAGACCACAGAATGGAAAAGAATAATTTCTTGCTATATATCTGAAAAAGGATTAAGACACAGAATATATAAAGTACTCAAATCAAAAAAAATAATCAAAATAACAACCACAAAAACAATAAAATAGCTATTAAAAATTGACCTAGAACCTAAAGAGAGAGTGTTCAAA
The DNA here is from genome assembly GCA_001685095.1 of Ellobius talpinus. Lineage (NCBI taxonomy): Eukaryota > Metazoa > Chordata > Mammalia > Rodentia > Cricetidae > Ellobius > Ellobius talpinus. The sequence goes on along the minus strand of LOJH01015013.1, from coordinate 8,641 downwards.
GACTTAAATTAATGAAATAACTTAAAATTGTTCATTGTGCCTAGCAATTAGGAATATGCAAATCAAAACTAGTTTGTAACTTCATTTACTCCTGTCAGAATGGCAAAGATCAGCAAAACAAACTAAAACAAATACTGGGGGCAATGTAGGAAAACAGGAATGCTAATTCAGTCTTGGTTGGATTACAAACTAGTGCAGCTACTCAGGAAATCATTGTGCAGAATTCTCAAAAAGCTAAACACAATTCTACTATATAAACAACTATACTACATTGTGTAGGAGGAGAGGGCCACTTGTTGGTTCCTGGCCGCTTAGACCTGAAATAATCACACAGAAACTGTATTAATTAAATTATTGCTTGGCCTATAAACTCTAGCTTCTTATTGCCTAACTCTTACATATTAATTTAACCTATTTCTATTAATCTGGTTATCACTAAGTGGCAATGGCTTACATGGTAATGTTTCAGTGTGTCTGTCTCCAGGAGAAGCTCCATTGCTGTTCTCTAACCCCTGCCTTCTTCCTCCCAGCATTCAGTTTAATTTTCCCCACCTAGCTCTGTTCTATCCTATCATGGGCTCAAGACAGTTTCTTTTTTAACCAATGGTATTCACAGCATATAGAAGGTAATCCCACATCAACACTGTTGGCAAATTCACAAAGTCTCAAAACACTATTCCAAAGTTACTTGCTAAGCCATGTTTATTGATACACTATTCACAATACCAAGAAAGGGAAGTAACCTAAATGTACTTCAGCTGAGGCATGGATAATGAAAATGTGGTATTATTCATCTATAGAGAAAAAAGAAATTGTGATATTTGGAGGTAAATGGGTAAAAATAGTAAAGATCATATTGAGTATGTAACTTAGACCAGAATGATAAATGGTATCTCTCATCTGAAGTGCCAAGATCCAAAACTTCAGAAGTGAGTACATATCTTGAAGTAAAACATTAACAAGGATAGTAAAAAGGAGAAATTTACCATGATTGGATAGCAATAGTGATAGGAACAGCAGGATATAATCATGGGAATGGGAAAAATGGGGAGTGGCACTCATTAGAGATTGGGAAGATAAATATGAAGAAAAGAGGGTGAAATATCAATAAGGATATGGGGGAAAGTCACAAGGAATCACACTATTAACTATAAACCTAAAATATCTATAATACATAAAGTCATATAATTTAATGAAATTTTCCTATCTTGGCTGACTATGCTTCATTCAAGAACTGAAGTCTCTCTGAAACAAAACAATACAAAAATACATCATACATGAGAAACCATTTTTTAGCATTTTGTACACGAATGTTTATTTCTCAATTAAACATTCCCTTTAAACACAAGGAATGGATTCTAAATCTTCATAAAGATGAATAAAACTGACAATCTGTCCAGTATAGTGTGTGTAATCACTGCGTCCTTGGTCACTACTGGCGTTTACTGTTTAGCATTAAAAACAAAAGTTATTTCTAAATCATGTTACTGGATTTCTACCTTTCCTCTATGACCAGCTATACACTGATCTGAAATGTTTTACAAGTTTATATCAGACAGAAGTAAGTTTAATGTGTGAAACAGCTATATATTAGACACAAGATAAGATTACAAGATATAGTCATGTTTTAACGAATATAGGTGTTCTTATCATTGTAGATCCTTGGGTAATGTGATATGAGAGCGTCCTGGGAGCTGATGTAGATGGAGTTGTAAATTTTCCAGTACACATCTCTGACTTTCCGAGCTGGGTGAATCAGACCCTTTAAGCAATACTGCAACATTCTGCATGGTCCAATAGCAACTCTCAGGCACTCCAGAGCTCCCATGACTGCCTGGATAACATGGGGCAATGTCTCAAACACATTCGGCCATGCATAATTCAGTAAGTGATTCAGAGAGTCTTCACAGCCAAAGCCATAGACACCAAGTGACATGTGTTATACCACTGCTCTAGCTGTCTGTCTGTGCACAAGGTTCCTGTCAAGAAATCATATTTTTTTAGTTTTTGGTCAGTATTGTCCAAGATACTCCCAAAACATTATAGGCTGCTGCACATTTTCTTGTAAATGTTCTTGTTCTTATAAATGTTCAACAAATGTTCCTGTTCCTAAGAGATTAAGTCTGACAATAATTAAGACATTATTGCTGAAGACACCATTCACTTTAGACACAAAATCCAGAGATCCTTGAATAAGAACTAATCTGAATAAATGTTCCTGGTACCAGAATGTTCCATGAAAGTTTCCACAGCAGGGAAGCAGCCAACAGTACTACACAGCTCCGATGCCTGTGACCTACAACAATAACCAATATTGTAAGATAACCCTAAGAGTACAATAATCAAACACATATCTTAGCAGTAAGCAACAGCTCTCTAATTGGATTAAAGACCCAGTCAACAAAAGGGAATTCATTTCTGGTACTGGAAACATATTTCCCAGGGCTAGTTTTTCATAAGTCTTGAAGGAGATCCTATAACTGCCATTTTACTATCCTAACATAATTTCTAACTACATTCTAAACAGTTGTTTTGCACCCAAATATAAAGTCTTCACCCCTCTTCAAAGAGATTTCTCATTTCAACTGACAGAGACCAGTAGAGAGAAGTAAAACAAATCAAAAGGAAGAGTTGTGGAACTCAGTTATAGTGGATACATCTACAATTCACTGCTATACTTAAGGCTAAAGAAACATTGTAGAAAAGTGGATGGAAAACATACAACAGCCTAAGGTTACAAGTGTTTACCATGACATTGTTTCTTCCAGGGATGTCAGAAATTATACCCATAAGGTCTTAACAACCTGATCATTGTTGGGAGACCTGAGTACCAGCCTCAGTATCCACTCAGTGTCCAGCTAAGACTCCCCATAGCATGCAAAAACCTGGCTAGTTGGATCTGAGGGAAAATGAAATAAATCAACTCACATCTCTTACCTCCTCATGTTCTTTATTCATTGGAGCAAAGAAGCAGTGAGAAGAAGAAAGAAAAGGGGGTGATCTCCACCAGGTTTTTAGTTTTTACAGACATGGTTAAAAATTCCATTGGCAAAGGCAATCAAATGCACTTTAGAATCACAAAAAGGGCAGGTAGAACCTGAAAAAGCAGCACTCCAGAACAGGTGACACCACCCTGGAAAGCCTCAGAATCCAAGGAAAATTCCTGACAATCCAAACCATTAGATAACACCAATAAACATCCATGAATCCTGCACTTATCTATTCCCCTAAACCAATCTCTTTGTGACAACTAGCTTTGAGGACACCCAGACTGATTTGTTAGTAAGGGTGGGGAACACTACCTTCCTCCCCAGTGCTTGACTTCTTTAGGAATTTCTATGTGGTCTGTTAGCAAGGGTAGTCATGGGGAACAGACTATATGTAAATTTGACTGTTAGAATAAAGAGTGAATGTTATTCCTCTAAGTAAGACCTCATGGTATGGGGGAATGGAACTGTCATTTGTTTCCCATACAGGATAAGTTAGACTGCTGAGATGTTTTGGGAATGAGTACCATTTTGAAGGGAAAAATCATGGTTTCACAAGGTTTTAACAGATTTGACAGCAACTTTTTTTAAAGTCTTCTTGAAGCTCTGCTGAAATGGGTTCTCCATGTGGATGTGTACACATACACTTCATGTAGATTAGTCTGATACATCTGTCAGCTGTACATTCACTGTATAGTTTGTTGGCTCCAACAGATTTCCTAATTATGAGCTGAAGAAGGACAACAATAATAGACATGCTAATATGGATGGAGGAAAGCCCAGGAGCCTCAACCTACACAAAAACTATAGGCAAATGGGGAATGCTGTGAGCTGGAGAAATATTCTTCCCTAAGGAAGGGCCTACTAATTGGTAATTAAATAGAAAGTGATCTGCCCGAAAATGATATATTCAAGTAAAATTTACAGGTCGAGAAGGTTGTACTTATGTATTTATGAAATCACACATACACACTTACACAATAACTAAAACAATCCATGAAAAAGAAGACAATGTATTTGAAAGGGAAGAAGGAAGGTAATATTGGAGAGTTTGGAGGAAGAAAAGAGAGAAGGGAAATGATATATGATATGTTTATACTATAATCCCCCAAAATATAAAAATTATAAAAGAATAATGAATGCCATAAAATTTGTGGAATTATAACAGTTGACCATGTTTTTAAGTTTCTAGACTAAGCAAACTATTAAGGCTAAAGAAAGAGAGAAAATGACCATCATACAAAAGGAGCCTTATTGTTTTCTTAATTGCATTAATTAAACTATTCAGAATCATGATCATAATGTGAAAGCTTATGTAGTTCCAGATTTCAGTGTTTTAGACTTAGAAGTTAGAATGATGAAACCTTTCTTACACATTTGTTTCTGATATTTTAAGATAACTGTATAGTATTTTTCACTCAGTTAATATTTTAAACAGACCTATTTAGGAGTTTGTGAAGTTGTCTAGGAAGCAAAAAAATACTAATAGAAGGAAGAGAAAGAAGGAAAGATAGGAGTCTGGGGGGACAACACATTCAAATTTCGGTATAAAAACGGGGTCTTATCACTAAGCCCCAAGCCACATCTCATGTCCCTACCTGTCCCATCTCAGTACCACCAAGGATGCTGCTGAACTCTGCCCTCAAAACTGTCGAATTTCCTTTTTTCTTGTGCAATACCCACCAACTCATAAGCAGATGAGTTACCTGCCTGCCAGTTGGACTGCTAACAGCCACTGGATTCTGTTCCCCCAAGACCCAATCTGCTGCCTGATCCCATCCCCCTAACATACTCCCTGTGTTCAGTCCTTCCCCACAATTCCAGAAGACCACATAGACTCAGGTAAGGCCCACCCCAATCAGGAAAAAATGGGGTACATTTACACATGTGGTATTACTTAGCTATTAAAATAAATGACATCAGGAAATTTAATGCCAAATCAATGGAACTAGAAAAAAACATCTGGAGGTAGCCCAGACCCAGAAAGACAAACATGGTATACATTCACTCATAAATGGATAATTAGCTGCAGAATAAAGGAGAACCATGCTACAATCCATAACTCCAGAGATGCTAGGTAAAAAGGAAGGTTCAAAAGGTGATGCATGTATTTCCTTGGGAAGGGAAAATAGAAGAGATATATTGGGTAGACTGGGGGTATGTTAGGATGGGAACATGAGACATCAAGTTGGGTGGCAGATGAAGGTGAAGAGAAGTGTTGGTATGGGGGAATTTTGAGGTCAGGCAAAAATCTGGTGAAAGGAAAATTTCCCATGAACCTACAAGGATGACCCCAGTGAAGACTCCTAGCAATAGTGGAAATGTAGCTTGAACTTTTTGTCTCCCATAATCAGATTGGTGACTACCCCCAACTGTTTTCAGAGAGCCTTCATTCAGTAACTAATGGAAACAGATGCAGATATCTATAGCCAAGTACTGGGCTGAGCTTGGGGAATGCTGTTGAAGAGAGGGAAGAATTGTACAAACTGGAGGAATCAACATCATTACAAGGGAAGCCACAGAAATAACTGTCTCATAGGCACTCACAAAATCTGGACCAACAGCTGGGAAGCCTATATGGGACTGAACTAGGTCCTCTACATATCTGTAACAGTTTTATAGCTTGATCTATTTACGGTACTCCTATCAGTGGGAGCAGGGCTTGAACATAAACTCTGGCTGGCTTTTGGGAAAATATTCCTCATACTGGTTTGCCTTGCCCGGTCTTAATGCAAGAGGTAGTGCCTAGTCCTACCTTCATCTGATGTGTCATGTTTTGTTGACACCCATGGGAGACCTGCTCTCATACAATGCTTTCATATTTCTTAAACATGAATTTTGTTCATAGTCATCTCCTGTTATAATGCCCCCTTCATTGTCCCTAAAAATTATCCATTCTATTTTCATGTCATATACAGACCTTTAAATCTAGATTCCAGTATAAGATGAAATATTTAATATTTGTCTTATTTTGTTTATCATCGTGATTGCAAATTCCATCCATTTTCTTGATAATAACTTACTTCCATTCTTTTGTTTGTTTGAGGCAAAGTTTTACCTGAGCTGACCTGGAATTCTCTGTGTAGTCTTCAATGTTGCTAAATTGTTGGTGTTAATATGGTTGTTTTCATATCATTTAATCTTATTCTTATTTCTCCTCTGAAAATTCTCCCCTTACTTCATTGTTTTGTATAGTGATACCTACAATGATACAATATGGCAACAGCATGGAAATGCAACATAAAATGCTAAATTTGGATTTTTCAAACTTTATTCAAATGCATGCATGCATATATATTCATTTGTGCTATTTTGTATTAACTCATCAGTAGTTGACAGCATACTCAAAGTACCTTTCAAGAGCAGGTTAGAAATGACCATCAAGGAAAGATACACAGTTAAGCCCTTCTGGTACCCTTAAATCTCCAAGATAAATCTTACTACACAAGGATTACTTGAATTGATTCTACTAGTTAACAAAAACTGTCTCTGTCTACAGAGAACTCAACAAATCACATACTAAAAATTCCATATACAGAGATTTTCAGAATCTAAACTTTTCAGTTATTAAAAAACTCGATGAAGCCAGGAATGGTGGTGTACACCCACCACTCAAGAAGCAGAGGTAGGCATATCTCTGTAAGTTTTGAGACCAACCTGATCAACCTAGTAAGTTCCCAGACAGCCAGATCTACTCCCGTCCTCCTTCAAGTGAAAGAAACCACAAAACTAAACAAGCAGCAACAACCAAAAGAGTTAAAATAAAACAGAAACCCCTTACTTTTCATGAGTTAGCCAGGCTGTAGCCTGGGGATACTTGAAACATCTTAGCATTAGCAATGCTCAACATCTACCAAGTGCTTTATCCAAATATTTTAACTACTTTTGATATAAAATATTTCATCTTGATAATTTTCCATTTCTACTTTAAAAATTTGAAAATTTATTCAAAATTGAAAAATAAATGTTTAATATACACATAAGCATATTCTCTAAAGTTGATATTTGTCATGCATCAAGAATAAACTATAGTCTAACAATGGAGAATCATTGTAACAACATGTATTTAAATGCCAATAGAAAAAGAATATGAACTGTTCTGGTTGTGCCTGCCACAATCTTTGCACATGGCAGGTGCTGACAGGAGAATCAGGAATTCAAATTCATCCTTATGTATATAATGAGTCTGAGCTAAGTGAAATTCTATCTCAAAACAAAACAAAAATAAAAACAATTTAAATTTAACCTGAGAGACTAGTTTAATGATATGTTTCTCACCTAGTATGAATGTTGAGCTAAATTTGATCCTCATCATTAAAGAAAAAGTTATTAGTGATTTCCTACAACTATATATAAGCTTATGATCTTTGAGTTCAGGTGTGGTGGCACCCATCTTTAATCCCAGTACTCAATTGTGTGACAGATACAGGCAGATCTCTCTGAGTTCAAGGCCAGCCTGGTTTACAAATGGAATTCTAGGACATCCGCAGCTCTTCAGAGAGACCCTGTTTCTAAAAGCCAAACAAAATTTTCCTTTGGTCTACAGTGAATTCTAAATAAAATTGGAAATGATTCTTACACCACTTTCAAAAGATACCATGCTGGAATTAGTGTAATTGGAAAATGAAGTGATTTTTCTGTTTCCCATGAGGATTTTGTGTGTGTAGAAAAACTTGATGGGAAAATAAGTAATTTAAGATGAACAAAAGTATGCCACATGCCACTAAAACCTTCATTTAATTGGATATTTAACAATTTACTGCTTTTTTCATGTGGGAGCTGTGCATATGTGTTCCTTGATAGCACTTGCTTGTTTTTTCAGTTGGAGTTTGATGCTAAAGCTTTACCTAAAGATTTAGTTTTGAACTCCTTGAAGATAATTAGGTAATTTAAACATAAAATTTTGATGAACAAAATCTAACTGTATAAATATTTTAGAGAGAGAGAAGAAGGAAAATGAAATAGATACATTAATGTAAAAGCATCTGGATAAAAGTCCTTATAGGAAATTCCATGTTTTTTTAAAATTATTTAAAAGCTCCCTACATTACTCAGAGATTTCCCAACTCACACATTTAGTTAAAGTCTACCATCTGCTGYTCCTGTGGACCTCTTTGAATTGTTACATGCCTATGGACTCTCTTACTAGAGAAGGAATAGACCTTGTAAGAACTTTCTGGATGGATTCCAAATGGCTCCCTGAACATGCAGGCTCTCTTTTGACCTGCATGTGAAGTTCACCCTTGGTGCACAAAAGCTCTGTGTGAGCAGACCAATCCAAACCAAGCAGCAGCTACTCTACAGCCAAGGCCGCCAATGGGTGAGACAGCAGTCCTCTAAGCTGCGGTTGATGGAATCCTTTCTCAAAAGCCCATGGTCTGTGCTGGCTGTGGCACTACTCACAACCTGTGCCCTCTGGGGGACAGGGTTACTCGGTGTACAGCTCATGTCAGAGAAATTGCCCAGTCCTGCCCTGAGAAATCTCCAACAGCCTCCTTCTTTGTTTCCTTTGTTAACTCTTTTCTTTCTTGTTCTGGGGATAAAACTGGGACTTGTGCATGCTACGAGAGCGCTCTTTGAGCACTGAGCTGTTCCCTCACCCTCCAACATCCTTATTTGTAGCACCCTCTTTGGAGCAAGAAGTCCTAGAGCTA
>LOJH01015012.1:0-23727 GCA_001685095.1 Ellobius talpinus | reverse complement strand
AGAGACAGAGACAGAGAGAGAGATGCCCCTCCCCCTTAAAGTCTTATTTCCACCTGAAAGCAGATTCGTATTCACGGCCAGACCAGGTTGTATCTACAGGGAGGCTATAGTCAGGGAATTCTGGACCCTTCCTGGTTGGGTCTGTAAGAGCACAGTGCTGAGTCTGTGCCATCAGTGTCTAGTAAAGGACCTCAGTGCTCAAGGTGCTAGGTGTGATGGTGTCTCCAGTTCTCAACAGATCTTGGTATGAAGGAGTGTGCCTTAAGATTTCTTCAGTGTTTGACTGTTACTTTGTTTCCTGAAATTATGAAGAAAACCAGTTTAGTGAAAACAAACCTTAAACCCCACCTGTTAAGCCTCTCTGTTCCTCATCTATAACCCAGCCAAGCCCACATACAGACTGATGGGCATCTGCCCTCTCAGTCTGGTGGATGCATATACCAGCTGAAGGTGGCTGTTGGGGATTGAGCAAGAAGTACCCTGGCATTGTGGGAAGAGTGTGGAAGGAAGCAAGCAAGAGCTGCCCTGGGAGGTAGTGACACACTCAGGTCAAGCAGCACTCCTGGTGACTGCATGCTGCTGCTGCCTCTGCTCAGATTTAGTCATGCAGAGCAAGGATGTGATGTGTAGCTTCAGGTGGTCATGGAGACCATACCTGAAGGTGGACTCTCATTGTCGGAACATGATGCTCTCAGTAGAACTTTGAGCAAGATCCTAAACAGCGATGCATCTTGTGACTACCTTGAACTGGGGGGAAGCCTGGCTGTGAGTGAATGTAAAAGGATCTTCTAAACTTGCCCTTACACACTTGGGCCTGTCAGTAACATCCTGTGCTTTCCCATCACAGCACGGATTCTCTGTGAAGGACCGGAGTGACCGCCTCCAGGCACAGCTGGGCCTGTCTGTGCACCCACACGTGCGGGTGTGGGCATCCATTTCCGAGTAGAGTACAGCCAAATGTGAGGTGTTTGGGCAAACAGCCTGGCTTGCTCCAACCCCATCACTACCGTTACCCACCCACCCACAGAACTGCACACGAGGCAGCCTGGCCCCAGGTTGTACCTGCTTGGGGTTTCCTGAGGCTTGTGCTCTCACAGCGCTCTTTAAAGCAGATGTCCTGGTGAACTTTGTAGACTTTCTTATACCTGTTGTCACAAGAAAACTCTGTGAAACCAGACGCCAGGAGAGAGGCGTCTGTTTCATCTAGGCTGCACAGCCTCCATATGGACAGAGCAGAGCCCACTATTTTCTTAATACAGTGTTACTGGGGGTGTACGTAAAGTCTAGCATACATAAAGATGTATTCATTTCAGGGTACAGTTTCACAAATGCTGACAAAACCAAGGTGGTGAAAGGAGTCACTGAACTTTCAGTGACAGGACATTGCTGGGGCAGGCCACTTGTCCTGAGGCTTTGGGACAGTCTGACTCTGTGCTAGTTAGTGTTTTTATTTGTTTGCTTGCTTGTTTGTTTTGTTGGTCAGCTTGGCACAAGATAGGGTCATATGGGAAGAGGGAACTTTAATTGAGGAAATGCCTCTATCAGATTGGCCTATAGTCTGACAAGTGTGTGGGAACCTTTTCTTGGTTAATGATTGATGTGGGCGGGTCCAGACTGGTATGGATAGTTTAACCCTTGGGCAGGTGGTCCTGATGGTATAAGACAGCTTGTCCAGTGAGCCATGGGGAGCGAGTCAATAAGCAGGACTCTTTGTGCTCTCTGCTTTGGTTCCTGTCTGTATGTTTCTGTCGTGGTTACGTTCCTGCCTCAGCTTTCCCTGATAACACCCTGTAAAGACTGAGATAAACACTCTCCTCCCTGTAAAGACTGAAATAAACACTCTCCTCCCCAAGTTGTTTTTGGTTGTTCTTTGTCACAACAGTAGAAAGCAAATCTGGAAACCCAACTCTTCTGTTCTATGAATGTTTCAAGAACACAATCATGAAGTCGGGCCCTGGAAGCCTCAAAGGCAGGCAGTATGGATCAGGAGGCCGATGAAGCCTGCCCATCCCATTGTTTTGATTAGGCTATGCTAGCAAGCCTGTTTAGCTCCATTTCACATGTAGTGGGATATACTCATAGATCTTCTCACAACATTCCGTGGGAATGGGACTGCTTGGGCCTGTTGGAATTTCTGTGTCTAATCCATTGAAAAGAAAACCAGGGAGTTGGCAGAAGAGTTCCTGCTTGCACTAGTTTGGGAGGACCGTTTGGAGGACTTCTGGCTGCGAGGGAACAGAGGACCTGGAGTTGATCTTCCAGCTTCAGCTACCAGAGAACTGGAGGGGAGAGGGGGCATAACTGAGAAAAATCGCATGCCTTGAGAAGAGGGGAACATGAGAGGAATATTGCCATGCAGGCTGGAGCATTTGCTGGTCAGTGTTGAGGAGGCAGGCTTGAGTTGGAAAGACAGCGGCAGCTGGAACTTGGGGGTGCTCTGGAGTAGAAAGGGATCCATGGGAGCAGTCTGGAAATCTGCCATGAGAGGCGAGCAGTGCACACACAGGCCTGGAGTTCTGAGCAGCAAGGCCAGACCTGAGCCAAGAGTGCTAAGATCTTTGACTCCAGGAAGATAGTGCCACAGAAGAGGGTGAAATTAGCTCTAGATAAAGTCTCTAAAACCATCCTAAATCCTCAAAAGGACCAAACTGTAATCAAAGCCTGCCTTGCAGAAAACAAAACAAAAATCTCTTTCTTGAAAAGAATTCAAATAAATTCACCACCCAGTAATATGAAATTTATAATGTTCAGCATCTGATAAATTATACATTCAAAGAATCATAAGAACAAAAAAATCAAAATCAAATACAAAAGCTGCATATGATATATAACCTGGAGAAAATAACTGAATAGAAAACAATTCAGAAATGAGAGGAAAACCTCTGAAGTATCTGCCACCTGTTTGTCCCACATGTTCAATAAGCTCAAGGAAAATATTAGCAAAATGAAGAGAGAAGTGGCTGACAATGATAAACACGGTGTCTGTGCTGGGGCTGGGGCTCAGTGGCACAGCACTTGCTGGGCAGCCTTGGGTTTAATCTTAAGACTGAAAAAAAAAGTGACAAAAAAACCCTCCAAAAATCTAATCCAACAACCATCAACAAGTATCTGAAATTGAAGCTGTTGAATTGTTGAATTGGATTGATAAAAAACCAGATGATGCAAAAGAGAGAGTGTGGCATTGAACACATAGCAATGCAAACTACCCAACAGGAAGCATAGATATATACCCCATTCACAACACTAAGACAATGGAAAGATTACAGTGACCCAAGGGACAATATTAGTTAAATATATTCATAGTCGAGCTCTAGGAGAGAAGAGAAATGGAGGAACAAAGAAGATATGAAATATGAACAATGGCTCAGATTTGACAAAAGCTAAAGCCCCAGAAATACAAGATTAACAAATTCCAGAGAAGGAACCCGTGTGGTGCTGCAAACCTTTAATTCCAGCACTCCAGAGGCAGAGGCAAGTGTATCTCTGTGAGTTTGAGGCCAGCCTGGTCTACATTAGCTAATTCCAGGACAGGCAGGACTACAAAGAGAAACTCTACCCCAAAATAAGTAAATAAATACTCAGGGAATAAAAATAAACACTATCAAAACCAAAACACATGATCAAGTTGGCCAGAAACAGCAATCAAGAGGAAATAAAGGAGCCACAGGGATGAAGAAGACGGGTGGTTTCGGGGCCAAATTTGTCAACTTGGTGGTACACGGAGTAGTAAAGAGCATCCTTGGTTGTATCTGGGGTGTTTGCTGGCAGCACCGAGAAGAGAAGGCTGCCGTGATGTGGATGGCGCCATCCCACAGACTGGTCCTGCACACAGCACAAGAGGACAAAGGAGAAAGCCAGGGAACCGTGCCAGGAGCTCTTCCACTTCACCTTGACCTCCACCATCATGGACTGAAACCTCTCTAACCGCGAGCCAAAATAAATCCTCCCTTTTCATTGTGTGTGCCAAGTATGTTGTCATAAAGATACTTCTAACCTGAAACAAGAATCAGAGCTGTCAACTAATCATCCTAGAGTAAATATTTATGCCCAAAGTGAGGCTTAGACAAAAGTCTTTCAGACCAACAAGAGCAGAGAACCATCACCTATGAATCTGTGTCCTCAGAAATGTTCCAGTAAGTTTTCCAGAGAAGGAAAATGATACCAGATGGAATCCTAAGTTACACAAAGGAATAATGAGTGTTGGAAAAGCAAGGCCTTCAGCATTGCATAGCGATAAATGGCTGACAGGACTGTGACGTTGCCTGCTGCAGATGGAAGTAAGTCTCCTGTAACTGCAGTTGTATGCAAATGTCTCAAGGTAAGTGGAGACAAACTGAAGCTGTGCATTGAAAATCCTAGAGTGACTACGGGACAAAATGAAACAATTATAATCAGTGACCCAGCCAGAGAAGAGGAAAAAGCAATAAGGTTCAGATGGAAAAAGTAGAAATTGATATGTAAATTTAAACCCAGCCACACCACCCATTATGATAATTGTAAAGTGATTTAAACACTCTAATAAGACCAATCAGAAAGAATATAAGCAATACCTACCTATATGTTAGCTACAGGGGAGTTGCTTCAAAGATACATATAGGTTACAAGAGCAGGACAGAAAGTTTGGTGAGTGAAGGATTCTCCTCACATGACGGGGGCATCTAACACAGAGGCAGGCTCTGGTGTAACCAGAAAAGCTGGAAGCCGGAGGACTATGGTAGGTGCAGACTAACATCAGATTGCCATTGTGGGTCCAGGGTGAATGGTGGTCAAGGCTGCTTCCCCAAACCCATATAGATTAGGACCTTTGACCTCTTCCCTTCCTGTCTAAGTCTGGCTTTGCATCAAGCTTGGGGACACTTTCTGCTGTTTTCCTTCTGTTCTTTCACCTGCTTCCTCCTCTGAGGAGCATCCAGAGGGGCTTGAACAGCGTGGTCACACATCACCGTCTGCACAGAGCCCTTTAGGATCTCTGCAGTTCATGGGGAACAAATGCCACGGTCCGTCTGAGTGTCTCCAAGATCCCAGGAACCCTCCTGTCTTCTGCTCCCACATTATTCTCTGCTCTGTTGGCCTCTGTTGTTCCTCAGACATATTGGGCACTTTACCACACATGTACCTGATGTCTGGAACATTCTTTTCTTTCTGATAGCCCCACCTCCTCCATGTCTGTTCAGTGTCCCTCTCCCATGAAGCCTACTCCTGTCCCCTCCATTCCTTGTTCTCCTCGTCTTACGCTTTTATCTCTCTTCTTTCCTGGGCACTCCCTGATTTCTCCTACACTGTGCAGAGATTTGCCTGGCTGTCCTTATCTAGAGCACAGGCATCTGGCTCCCTGAGCGCCTGGAACAGCCCGGCACAGCAGGCCCTCAGACACATGACCCAGAGTCATGAGTGCTATAGCAGGTAGGGTCTCAAGAGATGAGACAAGCAGTCCTTCCTCCTGGCCCAGGTGGAGAAACCACGTCAGGAGTGATTTGCTCACCGCTACATCACGTGGGTTAGTAGTAGAGCTGGGACTGGGGCTCTTGTGCTGATTGATGTTTGGGCTTTAAGGGAAGGAGGAGAGTCAGGTCCTGGAACTGTGTGAGGGCTTCCCTGCTTGGGACTCAGCCTGTGTTCTCTTTAGTCAGTTCTTGGGCTTCATGGGCTGGGGCAGATAGTTTAGACAAAAGTGGTCCAAGCCAGTGTCTGCAATGTCCATCCCTCCTTGGGCTAATAAGGATGCACCACCAGGGCAAAAAGGTAGAGGTGGAGCTGACTTACACGTGATGGCAGATATCTCCTTCCCAGACAGGAAACGACTTTGTCTCCGAGAACAGCCGTGTGCAGGGGCGAGGCACTTTTTCACAGGCTGTGGCACAAAGGAGAAAGAAAGGCCAGCCTTAAGGAGGAGGCCCTGTTTCTGCCTCTCAAGAGAGACCTTTGCCCGAGGAAGAGCCTATGTGAGCCTGGGGATCTGTGTCAGCTTCTTTTTGGACTTGGGGCCTTGCCTCAGGGCGCTCAGTTTCAGCAGGTTGGTTTTCCTTAAGGCTCCTGTGGCCTCGGGATTATTTTATGCCTTTGTGGGAGCTTCCAACACTTTTTGGTCCTCAGCCCAAATATGTTCCCTCTCATCATCAGTCTGGCGCCTGACATGTTGCCTTGCAATCACCACCCATTCCTGACTTCCTAGGCTCTGTCCTGGGCAGTGCCTTGAGCAGCCCCGTGTGCCTTGTAGTTGGTTCATGGTCCATCCCTCAGGTCCCACATCCACCATCCTTCCTACCTGGGCTCTTCTGGCTCCTGCCTTGTAAGCCCTTACAGATTGGAAGCCCTTAGGGATAGCCAGTTTGTATGCTCAGCCTCCCAGGGCCAAGTCCCAGGTCACGGTGACAGCTGCCCTGAGGCCAGTAGCCAGCTCTGACTCACCAAGCTCACAGTGTCTGCCTTTGAACCCAGGCCTGCAGTCACAGCTGTGGGTATTGGCACCTGGCACACAGGTGCCTCCATTCTGACAGGCATCTTCTGAACAGCTACCAGGGGCACCTGGGAACAGGAAGGCAGTGTCAGCTTCAGGGCCTCGGGAGGCCTGCCGGCCCTGCAGGCTGCATCTCCTGGTAATCTGGCCCAGTACATGAGAACAACTGTCATTAGCGTTCTTGGTTTCAAGTTGTCCCATCTTTGTCTAATGAGAGACCTTTAAGGTGAGCGAGCACAGTCCCGCTGACTCTTATGTTTGATACAGTGTATGCTGGGCTTAGTCTATATCTTGCCTTGGTCTGAAAATTGCCATTTCCCTGCATTCATGGAAACATGTCTGGAGCTGACACTAAACCTGAGCTGTCCTGCCTAAGGCCTTTCCAGTGAACAAAAACGGGATATTAGGCTTTAAAGAATGAAGCAAGCCAGGTATGGTGGCACATGCTTATAATCCCTCTTGGGAAACAGGTAGGAGGATCATAAGTTAGAGGCCAGCCTCGGATGTGTAGAGAAACCCTGTGATTATCCAGTGAGTCTGTTTTATTCACTCCAAAAGCAGCAGGGTATCTTCAATACAGAAACAAATCCAGATAGTGGTGGCTCACACCTTTAGTCCCAGTACTAGGGAGTCATACACTTTTAATCCCAGCACTAGAGGGAATATAAAATGGGAGGAGAGAGAGTTTCTGTCTGCTTAGTTTGTGGTTGTGCAGCCTTGGTAGAGGTGAGACTTCTCTAGTGGCTTGACTGCTTTGCTTGTCTGTTTTTTAGATTGAACCCCAATATCTGTCTCTGGGTTTTTATTGTTCGTGCTACAAACCACTCTCCCAGTGTGCACAGGGAGCTGGTACAGGTGCCCCTGGGCTGGGGAGAATATTGAATTCAGGGATCAGTGGCCCTGTGTTTGCAAATGTACCCTCTGGTACTGTAAGTGCCCTTAGTAGGGACAGATGTCCTTGGAGGGCAGGCTTTTCAAGTGAGGTGACCTTGAGGGTCACACTCCCACAGGTACTCAGGTCTTCTTTGGAGCTAGGTGAACACAATCTAGACCCTGATGTGACTCAGAGGAGGAAAGAATTCTGGGTCCTAGGAAGAACGGAGCAAGAGTCTGACGGTTGAAGGAGCAGGCATCGGTTTGTGCTGCTGACTGCTAGCCCAGAGGTCTGGAAACACATGCAATGCTGTGTGGGAACAGCCAGCTGATCAGATGGTGCAGGCTGAGTAGCCCTATAGGTTGCCAGACTTGGGAGGGCATCCCTCAAGGCAGGACTTGGGTAGCCTGAAGTGGATCCCCAGGGCAGGTGAGGGGCGAGGTGTGGGCTACTACTGGAAAGAGGCAGGATGGACTCGTCTTTCCAAGACAGACCCTGGGTTGACCATGTTCTCCAGCCCCTCTCACTCATGATGCAGGGGACTGTTTCCCAGCTGCCCCTTGGGCAGAACCTGTGCCTCCTAACTTCCCACTGTGGTGTTCTCACTGTGGTAGCTATGAAGAATAGCCAGCTCCCATCCCCTCCACACATGTGACTTACTTTCTGGTTCCTTGCTGCTGTTCTTGGATAGCTGGAGGGCCAGGCGGACCGGCTCAGGGGCCTCCTCTGTGTTCTTAAGTGGCACCGGAGTGGTGGGTTCTAGGAGAAGCTAAGGGTGACCACATGGCCCTTGCTTCATGCCTAGGTCCATCCCTGCCAGCCCACCCATTGATGCTACACACTGGCAAAGAGCACTGTGGTCCCAGCCCTGTCTCCCATCGAGGCTGGGTCTCGCTCCCACTGCCCCTCTGAGAGACATGCTTTCTACTTTCCCAGAGCTGCTTCCTAAGGGGGCTCCTTGTTGTACGGCTGAGGTGTGGGGCTCTCTCGCTTTCCCAGGCTCAGGTTCTCCTGTTTCCTACAGCCCTGCTCCGTGTGTGTGTGTGTGTGTGTGTGTGTGTGTGTGTGTATGCATTTTCTTTTCAGCATTTTCAGCAGCCTGGGCTCTTGGCCCCAGCTGCAAGTCCTCTCTACAGAACTTAATCTGCCCGTAGGCATTGCTGTTGCTCCTTGTCTCCAAGTCTGATGTCCTCTGCCTTAGTACTCCACATCTCAGCCTGCCCACCAGCAGGCATCCCCTGTCTCACAAACTTGGCTTGGTGTTGCCCTTTTGTCATGGTCCCCCTGCTCCCCTCTGCCCCTCCACCCCTTACTCATGCCCTCTGCTACCCCACCCTCGAACATTCTCAGTCACCAAGGAGCTGGGGAATCCCATGAGGTTCAGTGCCTGGCCTCTCACAGGCAGACTCCTGGAGTGGCCTTAACCTGGTCAGCCTTCCCACTGTGGATGGCAGGCTCCTTTCCTGCTACCCTAGAAGTCCAAAACCTTACACACGGTCAGGATCGTGATTGCTGGTGGAGCACTCACAGGCTAGTGCAATCTAGTTTAAAGGGCATCAACATTTTTTACAGCGGGGCAAGGGCAGTGAGGCCACTAGGGTTGATTACCAAGTTGGTGCCAGGAAGTTTGCAAGACTCACGTGATCTCACAGTGACTGATTTGCTGGGTAAGCCACCAAACCTGGCACTCACTCTTGCTCTTCCATCTACAAGCTCTGAGAACCTGCAGACAGGGTAGAAGGGTCAAGGGTTGAGCACAGCCTAGGAACCCAGGGCTGGGGCTAGCATGTGTACCTGGGCGGCTGAGTTGGTGTTTCAGGGGCACTGTGGTCATTGAGCAGGCGCAGCTCTGGAAGGCGCATGGGGGCTGGTCTGTTTCTGAGCATCCGTAGGTGGTGTCCTCCCTGGTGCCAGCGTCGGTCAGTGCCATCCCTGGAGGCTGCAGAAAAGGGAGGGGAAGAAGCCACCAACTAGGTCGCCCGGTGTCCCTGTCTCTGCCTCTACTGCAGGAAAGTGGCGGCTCACACCCAGCTCTGCTTAGGCAAGGGCAGAGAGGGGTACATGTTGCCCAAGAAGTCTATCTGCTATATCCTTTTTAAGCAGAGGCCATGCATTTGTCTTGCAAGAGACACACTGGCCTGGAAGGCCAGCTCCCCGACACTCCTTGGCACAGCCTTCATCTGCTAAGCAGATTGGATCACAGCCTTGTGAGTCAGCATTTTTCCTGATGGGCAGCTTCAGGCCTTGTCACCCTCACGTGTCCTTCAGCCTCCTCCTTTATCTGCCCCATCCTGGCTCTGATCTGTTGTAATGACAGGCTCACAGCGAGACCCCACCTGGCTTTCTACCTGGCAGGTATGCCAGGAGCCCAGCTGGTAGAATGGCAGGGTTGGGACTGAGAATTAGCATCACAAAGCAACCTCCTGGGCTGGGAGGAGGAAGGAGGAGGGGCCCAGGAAGGCTTCCATTGGCCCATTGCCGTGCTCTTAGGTCCTACTGTCTGTCCCTGTGCTCCTGCTTGTCCTCTCACTGTGCTCAGCCCTATTGAAGCTTTTCACACACCTTGTGTGAGGTTTGAGAATGTAATAAAGGGCATGAGGGACACTCGTGGGTTCCTGCAGGGTGCCTGGTCACCCTTGGGACCTGAATGTCCCACCCCAGCTTTTCGCTTTTGTGCTTCTCTGTCCAAATGTCCCTTCCTGTCCTCTCAAGCCACTTGTAGTCTCTGGCCCCTCTTGTGCTCATGTTCAGTGACTCCTTTTTGGGTCAGGCCTGGGCCTCTTCCTTGTTGCCTGCTTGGTGGCTCTTTCAGGATGAGGTCCTGCATTTGCTGCTAAGCCTGCCTGGATTGGATTGGTGAAGGCTTGACAAACATGTATTTCCAGATTGTCAATTGTCCTTTCTTACCACTGGGTAAAAAGCCACCATTCTTGTGCCTGTGTGTCTGTTCCCAGGAATGGCCCATGCCAGTTGTCTATGCTACCTCCTCTGGTTGAGGACACCACACCCCAAGAACAGCAAGCAACAGCTGTGGGTTTGACTGGCTCTCAGACCCCTCCTGTCAGAGAACTCACAGGTGATGATGTAGAGGTGGGCAGGCTCGCTGTGCAGCTGGCCCTGCTCCGTGCTCTGCACAGCCGTAACTGAGAGCTGGTACCGCCGACCTGGCAGCAGGTCCCGCACCGTGTAGGACACCAGCTTCCCATTGGGGATGTAGCGGCTCTTGGTGCTCTGACTGGTGGTCACATTGATGACATAAGCCTCCAGTGAGATACCTGGAGCGGGGATGTCCCATACCATGTGGGCAGAGGTGTCTGTGACTCGAGAGGCAGTCAGGTTCGCTGGAGGCAAAGGCCCTGAACGAGGAATGGACAGAGGGAGAAAGCGAGAGTCAGGTCAAAGGGCATCTGGCAAAAATATCACCTAAGATCTGAGAGGGATCAGGAGCTGCATCTGAAACCAGCCTTGGTTACTGGTGACACTGTAACCCCACAGGGAGCGTGGGGAACTTGTATGCAGAGGTTAGGTCACTGGTCCAACATGACTCCTCAAGTGTCTGAGGGCCACCAATGGGCAGTCCTGAGTCTGGGAGGCATAGAGTTGTCCTCACTAGTCATCCTTGCTTTACTAAGTTCCACAGCTCACAGCCTGCCTTCTTACAATCCATACCATGGAAAGAGCATGTGCAACGCCAAGAAGTGCATCTAGAGTGGGCTGGTCACATGGCCCCAAAGCCCTTGGTGTCCTCATCCCAGCTTGCTCCTTGGACTCTGATGTGTTCCACAGAGGGCACACTGAAAAATGTCTTGGTGTTCTCAGGTGCTGGAGGCAGTCTTGGACAATGTCTCTGGCAGAGGGCTTCTGCCTTGGGGAAGAGATCTCGGGAAGGTCAAGGGCTGGGCTTATAGTATAGGGACACTTTGGAAAGGACAGAATGTCAGGAGGGTGCCAAGTGCGACAGAGGACTGCAGGGAGAAACTGTGCCTGTCTACTTACGGGTCCAAACGTTCAGTGGTGCTGAGGCCAGGCTCTCAGTAGGGTGCTCGGCTCCTCCAGGCCCACTGAGGGTGGTTAGCCGCACAGTGTATCTTCTTCCTGGCAGCAGGTCCCTGCCAGAAGGGGGCAAGGAAGAGAGGGACATATAGGGGTCTGTGGCTAGCTCTGTGTGACCAGGAATGGGGTATTTTGCTGCTAGTGGTTGAGGGCACCTCCATGAGGAGCAGGTCAGCAGTCAGTCCTTGGACTGTAGTGGTCCAGGGTTGGGAGGTTTCCCCACTATCTAGTGAAATGAGAGAAGCGTCTGGACATAGCCACAGTGTGGTCAGAGGACAGATGTTCAGATGGGAAGTCCAGAAGTGGGACAACCTGAGAAAGTCTCTGTGTGGATCCATGTAATGTCCTTGCCATCATGGTCTGGATTTTAGAGCAACCTCCAGAATGCTGGCAGGGTAGAAAGAAACCACACTCTAAGTGTTAAGGGTCTTCACTTGCTGCTTCTGACCACAGAGGACATGGGGGGCCACAGTTGTTGCCCCCTCCACTGTTGCTAGTCCCATCGCACCCAGTGATGTAACATCCAGAGAATTCAAAAGCCAGTGCCCCTCTGCCAAGGACCTGAGTTGACCTTCTCAGAGATAGCTTATGACAAGACAAAAAACTTAAAACCAAAACAAAATGGAAGAGGAGAATCAGTCCTGGAGTTCCGCATAGCCTGGTTCAAATGAGCAGTTTTAGAAAAACAAAATCACAACGATGGAGGTATGGCACATTCAAAGGGAAGAGAAACGGTCAGGAGCTGCCCAAGAAGATATGATATGGATCTACTGACAGAGACCTAAGCAGCCGCCTTGGAGGTCAGGCCAATATTGAAAGGGAGATGTGCAGCAAAACAGGAGCGCAGTCTATAACAAGGGCTGAAGAGACAGGCGGTCTGCAGAGAGAGGAAGAAAAGAACCCGGGAGGCCACGAACAAAGACAGCTGGACAGGTTTGCAAGAAGGAACAAGAAGCTTAGGAAAGAGGTCTTGAGAGAGCTGGAAAGGTGGCTCACTGGGTAAGAGCACTTGTTCTTGCAGAGGGCCTGGGTTCCATCCCCAGCACCCACATGGTGGCTCACGACCGTCCATAACTTTAGTTTCAGGAGTCCTCTGTGGCACAAGGTGCACAGACATTTGTGAGAGCAAAACACTTATACACATAAAATTAAAAAGCTCAATCTAAAAAAGTAAATTGTTTTGACAATTCTGTGAAGGACACAAACCTAGAACAAACCTGGATTTTAGGGCATTCTTACACTTTCTAGGGTCCTTGCAATACTGTTAGAGTGCTGCTGTTTGTAGTGGCTTGGGGCTACACAAGGTAGGACAGCACACACACACACTCACACACACAGACACACATGCTCACGCACACACACATGTGTGCGCACGCACACACACACACACATACGCACATGTCCCCAGTGAGGCTGGCTCACTCAGGCCCCAGCCCCACTCAGGTGAAGGATGGTAACTGTATGGATACACAAACAACACCCTGGGCCCTGTGTTCCTGAGGCACCTTCTCTTACCCAAATGTGAGTCGGTTCACACTCCTGTCCACCTCAGTGGACTGGGCCACTGAGGCCTCAGGGTAGAGGATGGACACTCGAACCCTGCTGACAGTAGCATGCTGGATCCTGTGGAGAGCCCACTGCACTGAGATGGCATTGGCTGAAATGTTGGTGACCTCAAAATCTTCCACAGGGCGGGGTCCTGCAGGGCCACAGGATGTTCAGTTGATGCCACACCTCCTGCTCCTCATTGCCCAGCTCAGTGCCTGCTCCTTTCTACCGATCTCTTCTCTGATCTACCCAATAGGAAGGGCAGCCCCCACACAGAGATGTCTACTAAACCATAGGTAGGGACAGGTTCCTCCCCTGGGCAGCGGTGGCCAGGACACCTTCAGGAACTCACGGGTGCGGGTGAGCAGTGCTGCGGGCCTGCTGATGTCGTTTTTGTTGTTGGTGTTTCGTTTGACGGAGAAAACAGAGATATTGTAGGCCCGGCCGGCTGCTAGGGCTCGCAACTGGTGAGAGGAGCGGCTCCGGTCCACGAAGTCTGTGCGCCGGGAGGATCCGTCCGAGGAGGCGTAGGTGACTGCATAGCCGTCCAGCACCTGTCTGGCCGTGGTGCCCTCAGGTGGGCTCCAGGAGATGGAGACCTCACTCTCCTCCACCCTCTCTACCCTGAGAGCTGTTGGTGGGAGGAGCTCTTCAGAGTTGTCAGCAAACACAAAGGAGGTGCAGGGGTTAGACTTTAAGCTTGAAAGAGCAGCTCCCCAGTCAAGTCACCTAAATTGGTTCTGGGGCTTGGTCACCCAGGCCGTTGCTGGCAGGGAGCCTTCTCATTTGGGCTGCCATGACCCTTGGAAGTCTGTGTTTCCACATGTGTGGCTCTTGGTACCACCTCCCTGCTCTCAAGAAGGGGACCTAGGTCAGCAGCTGTCTGCCCATCTTTCCCACTTGGCCCCTGGCCTACCTTCTGGCCCCCTTGCTCCTCCATCCTCCTTCCCAGAGCTCCTGGCCCTCACCTTTGGTGCAGTCCTTGCCTGTGTAGCCCACTTTGCAGGTACAGCTGTGGGACCCGTTGCTGGCCAAGCAGTAGCCGCGGCCCCCACAGGGGCTAGAGAAGCAGGGGTCACTCACTGAGGGGGGGAAATAGCAGTGAGAAGGGGAATTGGTTTTTTTTTTGTACCTAGGCCTCTTGTTGCATAGGTGACATGGGTGGGGAGGAGTGGGTTGGTGTCATGGCATCTGCTGTCTCTCTGTGCCTTGTATAGCTAAGTGCTACCTGCCAGGCACTGCATAGCCAAAACAATCTTGGCTCTAAGTCGGTGCTCCCTTTCAGGAGGGGTTCAGTTTCAGGCTGAAAGAGAGACCATTCTAGAATGGACTAGAATGCTGTCCAGTAGTACTCTGGTGCTGGGAGCAATGGTGAGCAGGGATAAGCTGCTACCAGTACCAGTGCCAGTGCCAGGAAAGGCCTGGCTGAGGGACCTACCATGTGCTAATAGGGGAGAGAGTTCACAGAAATGACAGTGGGTGTGGGGCTCTGGGGCTGTAAGCTCGGCCTCTCCAGGGACAGCAGAGCCAGTTAAGGTGGATGTGGAGCTATGGACTGAGCCTGTCTTCCTGGAAGTGGAAGTGGAGGAAGGTGAAGGCAGCAAACAGGGCCACCAAGGAGATCAGAGGGCTAGGGAAGGGCCCCCAGTGGGCAGAGAGGCCTGAGATCCTACCTGTCTCACAGTGGTAGCCAAAGAAGCCCTCTGGACACACGCACAGGTAGGCCCCACCACCGTCCTCACACCGGCCTCCGTGCTGGCAGGGGCTGGAGGCACAGGCATCCACCTCTGGAGAACACCCAAAGGGTTGGCCCGAGCTGCAGGGAGGGACTCTGGGGGAGGGAGGAGAGTACAGCGGGAAGAAGGGATAGGGGGAGGCAAGGAGCAGTGGCCAGGAGAGGGGTATGGCGCACCTGTGGGTAGGAGGGGCTCTCAGGGATCCCTCCCACCACCCAGTTTCCTTCCTCCCTCCAGGTCACCACAGCCTTGGGGGGTTTTCTTTCCCTGGGTGGATTGTCCAGCAAGAGGATGACTCTTGACTTCCCTCCGATCTCCTAGCAACCCTGGTTCTGTGAGACCCACCTGAAAGAACCCTACCTGTTTCGCAATGGACTCCAGTGAAACCTTCAGGGCACTGGCAGATGAAAGCTCCGGGGAGGTCCCTGCAGGAACCTCCATTTCTACAGGGCTGTGCTTGGCACTCGTCTGTCTCTGCATAGACAGGGGATGGTACTGGCTCATACTGGAGCTCCTCGCATGTCCCCCAGAATTCTAATTGCTCTCTGACAATCAGCAAGGCCCTGAGGCCTCAGTCCTGGGGGTCCCAACTCTGGACTACAGCCTTCTGTCACCAACACGTGTTCCTCCTTGGTTGGTATAGTGCCCGTCTCTAATGAAGCATCCCTAACATCCTTGTCGCTGCTTCTGTCCTCCGTTCTTGAATGCGCTCTAGCATTACAACTGGGAATAGCTCCCAGGCTTTGCCCTTCCAGAAGCCAGCGTCTCTGTTTTGGGGCTTAGCACCCCACACAGGCGCGAGGGATGCAGGTCTCACCCTGTCATATATTGGTCGGGCCTCTGCTCTCTCCAGGGGTCAAGGACTGCAACCTGTCCCATCTCCTCTGCCCCACCTCCAGGCCTGAGTCTTATTCCTAGGCCAAGGATTTTCAAATGAGCTCTCAGTCCCCAGGGCAGGAGGGGACAGAGAAATTTTTAAATCTTTCCTGACCATAAGAATGGCCCTAGGAGAGCCAGCAGGGGATGGGATGGTTACTTAGGCAGAGCTCTGTCCAAGGGAAGGAGTGGTGGAACAAGGCAGCCATGCTGGGGAACCCCAGTGTCTTAAGCAGACCTCTTACCTAGCTCACAGTGGACTCCTTTATACCCTGGGCTGCAGAGGCACTGGTAAGCAGCGGTGAGGTCCTGGCAGGAGCCTCCATGCAGGCATGGCTGAGACAGGCACTCATCTACTTCTAAGGAGAGATCCCAAGAACAAAGCAAGGCATCCATTATTACTCTAGACGCAAATGGTTAGGAAGTAGCACCGAGGCTCGGGACAAGTTTACAGTACCCCTTGATGCTTCGGCCAAATCAGGGTCATCCGTGGAGGTCTCATGCCTGGCTCACAGCTACACAATGACTGGGGTTGCTTCTGAACCACTCAAGAGTCTCCCAGAAGACCCGCTGGACCCACAGCCTCCCAGGCTTGGCATGAAACGCCTGATGTCTGACCTTGCTATTTCTGTATGTAGCAGACACACGTGAAACTAGCATGTTTCGGGGGACAGCTTTAAAAAGTTCAACACTTGCTGCTTTTAAACTGGAAGTTGTGCTCCTGAATTTGAATGTTCGAATTGAGAAAAGTCTAATGTCACACTTGAGAAGTAAATAAATGGTGGGGGCCAGAGAGATACTTCAGCACTTAAGGGCATCTATTGTTCTCACAGAGGACCCAGGTTTGGTTCCAGCACCCACATGGTGGCTCTGTAACTCCAGTTCCAGAGGATCCAGTGTTCTCTTTTTGCCTCTTCGGGTACACGCATGGTATACACACATAAATGCAGGCAAAACACTAACACACGTAAGGTAAAGAAATTAAAAATCATTTGAAGAAAGAAATCAATGGTGGTGACTGAGTGCTGGGACCAGAAGCCAGAGTGGTATTTTCCATCGGCTTACAGGTCCCTCCCTGCTGTATGACACCTAACACCTGTGTCTGTCATTTCTTAATTTTTTTGGGGGGGTTTCGAGACAGGTTTCTCTGTAGCTTTGGAGCCTGTCCTGGAATTAGCTCTTGTAGACCAGGCTGGTCTCAAACTCACAAAGATCCGCCTGCCTCTCCCTCCCGAGTGCTGGGATTAAAGGTGTGTGCCATCACCCCCTGGCCTGTGTCTGTCATTTCTTGGTCTCTTTAAAAATTATGTTTTAAACTTATTTTTGGAGACAGGATTTCACTATGTAGCTGTGGTTAGCCTATAACTCTTTTTGTAAACTAGGTTGGCCTTGAACTCATAGATCCTCCTGCCTCCATCTCTGGAGTATTGAGATTAAAGGTGTGTGCCACCATTCCCAGGCCTAAAATCAGTTCTTAAACTTTTTTGAATTACCTGAACAAGACATGGCTTTGTTTTTGTTGCTTCTGAACTTTGACAGAGTGCTATGATTGGCGTTCTTTCTCACCTAACCTTTCATTAGTGGGAGACCTCCATATGGTGTGGGTCCCTTGGTTCACTACTTCCACTGCTGTTTAATGCTCCAAAGTTGATTATATCATACTTCTTATTGACGAATACTTGAGTTGGTTCTAGATTTTTTTTCTTTTTCTGGTAACTACAAAGGCTGCTGCTGTAGAAGTTCTCCAAATACCCTGGTGTAGATAGGTGAGTTTCTCAGGTTTACTGGGAAATGGGATTGTTGAGACATAGGCTGTATTGGTAGTTAGCTCAACACGCAAATTGCCAAATCATTTCCAAGCGCTTCTGGCAACTTAGAGTCCCTCTAGTGACTGATAAGACAATTTGTTGTCCATGTTCTCACAACAGGCTTCCAGACTTCTCAGCAAAATGCATTTAGCTGCTTGATTGACAATTACATTTCCCTGATTACTGCAAAATAAAATGCTCATTTCCATGTCCATTGGCCTCCTACAGCTCTTCTTCCATGAAGTGCATTTTGCCTATTTCCCTCCCTATTGAGCTTATTCTTTTCATATTGATTCACTGGCGTTCTCCAAGTAGTCTTGAAGTTGGTCCTCTGTCTCTGTCTCGAGACTTAACTGACCTATCTACAGTCATACATACACACCCTCTCACTTTCTGTTACTTTCTTCAAAGCTTTAACTTCCTAGTTTTACGTACCCCAATTTGTCCATATATTTCTTTTGCATGGTTTTTTGTGGTCCAAGGAATCTTTCTACATTCAAGCAAAAAAGATGTGTACCAATATTTCCCACACAAAAGTGATATGTAAGTCTCTGCCCCCCACCCCCCGGAGTCAATCACTGTTATTAATGACTGGGAACAAATGCCGTATTTGTCAGATGCATACCTTGTTATTCTAGCTGTCAGGAACATTTTCCCATATGCTTTCTCTTCACCTTTTAGCCTTAGCTTTTACGTAATTCTTACACGCGCAGAAGCTGTGGCTCCGATGCTGCTGTGCACAGTACCATTCTACTGCATTTTCCAAAAGTTCCCGGTGAGACTATGGGAACTGGATTGCTCTACAGTCTGCCTCATTTCCAGTAATCTCATTCCCCCGTTGGTTGTGTCAGCAGCTTCTCTGGTAGCATCTGCTTAGGGTTTTCTGTGCACACAGCTGACCCCTCCCCTCCTTGCTGATGGCTATGCCTTCTGTGGCAGCATCTCACCTTAGCAGTGCTCAGGACCTCCTGGGCAATGCAGGAAAGCCATGGCGGAGTGACCTTTCCCCGTGGTGGGTATCCTTCCACCATTAATCTTTGTTGGCTGTAGAGTTTTCATGGATGCTCTTAATCTGACTGAGGAAAAACGCCTCTGTTTTCAGTTGGTGAGGAGTTTGTTTTATAATAGCTAAGGTCTGTGGAGGTATTGTCCTGGAGCAAATGAGAATCACATGGTTTCTCCTGTTTCCTAATATTGTGAATGTGGATCAACTTTCAGATGCTGTGCCAGCCTTTGCTCCTGAGATAAATCCCACTTGCTGAGACATTAGTCTTTTATGTGATACTAGGTTTGATTTAGTAATATTTCATTAAAGTTTTTTTGTCTTTATCCTCAGGAATATTAGCCCATAATCTCAAATTTTATAATGTCTATGTAGTTTGGAATTAAGGCAATACTATTCTCAACAAATAGTCTCTGTCATTTAGAAATTAATTTTTTACAATTTATAGTTCACTTAAATTATTTTCTCTCTGATTTGCAGTTTGTGTAATTTTGTTATACTGTGGTTATTTTTCCTATTGTGTCTATTCTGTTGGAAATCCAGCTTAAACCAGCCTATCCCAGTAATTATCATAATGTTGCATTTTCAGTGTAGAGTCTCTATTTTGTCATTTAAATTCCTTTATTATCTCATTCAGTTGGATTTTCTCTTTCTTTTCCTCTTTCTTTCTTTTTTGTTTTTGTTTTTCAAGACAGGGTTTCTCTGTGTAATAGTCCTGGCTGTCCTGGAACTTGCTTGGTTGACCAGGCTGGCCTTGAACTCACTGAGATCCACCTGCTTCTGCCTTCTGAGTGCTGGGATTAAAGGCATGCGCCGCCACCACCCAGCTGTATGCTGTATTCTCTCTCTCTCTTTTTAATATTTTAATAGTGGCATTTTAAAGTCCTTGCTTGTGAGTTCCAATATCTGGGACATCTGTAGACCTGTTTCAATCATTTCTTTCCTACATTATCTGTTATGATTTCTTGTAAACACAGTACAGACCAAAGTAGGACATTTCTTCCCTGGGCTGGAAAGCTGTTCTTTGCCCTGCAGCCTGCATGCTGATCTGCCTGCCTCTGATGTTACTGGGTCATTCACTGTTGCTGGAGGCGTCTGGGGGTTAGTTTTAATTTTTTGAGGGCTGAAGCAGGCCTCTCCTGCTGGGTTTCAGTTCTCAGTCTTGTGGGAGAATGGGGTGGCTGTCTTCAGACCTGCCCCCCGGTTTCACATGCATGTGGCAGGTTCCTGTGGGTGAGAACTGGTGGCTGTGTGAAGACTCGCTCTGTGATTTCGGCATCTCTGCCATCACTTCACTGTGCCCGCCCTCCGGGATTTGCCCTGCTTTGTGGCTCATTTCCCCTTCCCTATCACCCTACTCAGGGTGGGTCCCTGCCCTGAGATGAAAGTGCCAGCAGCCTGTCTCACATAGGAAAGGATGCCTGACATTCTGGACCCTCAGCTGACAGGTTCACAAGTGTGAGTCTACGGGTCTCATGGTGTTTACCTCCAGTTCAGCCAGGGTGACTGTCTCTGTCCTCACCCAAGTGCCACTGAAAAGAACGTTCTCTCTCCCCTCTGACACCGTTGTTGAGAAGTCTGATGCTGAGGTGATTCCTTCACCATGCTGTCCCCCCTGGCTAGTCAAGGTTTTGCTGTTACCCCATGATATTCTGACATCTCAGGCTTGGTGCTGCTGCTCCCCTCCAGGCTCTCCACTTTCTTTGGTGCACAACCTGCTCCTCTTTTTTTTTTCTGGGGAAGTTCTCGTGACTGTCTTTCAACTTACTGACTTACTCTTCATCAATACTTACTAATAAATTATGCTGGTTATTTTAACTATTGTGGTTTAAAGTCTCATCTTTTTACTTGACTTTTACTGATCCCTTTGTACATGGCCAATGCCGTATGACCGTTCGCCTACTGTCACCATACACAGTGCAATATAAAATGCGTACAGTAGACGAGTGTCCTTTTATGCTGTGTACCCGTCTTCTCTACTCTGTCTCCACTGATAGCTGCCATATGGACCCATCACTGCTTGGAGGCTGTGACTCTCAGGATCTCTTCTCCTTGCTGGAGCCCTCTTCTCTCCAGGGCACCACACCTGGCAACATGTTGGGGGGTGAAGTGGAGCTGAGAGAGGCATTATGCGACTTGGGAGGGCAGGAGTAGAGGAAAGATGCCTGAGGCCAGGTCGGCCTCTTCAGAACTCTTTATCTTGGTGGGGGTGGGCTTTTCCAGGCATTTGGGAAATGGTAATTGTCGTAGGTGCTGTCCCGGTGTAGGTGTCATGAGAACTGCCTTATGATCACATGGTTCCTGATGGCAGATGCCATGAACTTGCAGCCATGGTAAGAGCTTCACAGCTCTAGGGTTCCAGTCAGAATGACCCTGGAGAGGATGCTGCCTTCAGTGCATAGGTGAGGGCTAGGGTTTTGCTTAAATGCAGCTTGATTCTACAGCTCTAGGTGGGTCCCTGAGCTGAGATCTGCTTTCTTAGGACCCTGCGCTTGGATTAAGTCTTGGCCTCAGCTGCTTTATCTGCAGTTGTGGGTCTGCAACTGTTGTTCAGTCTGCTCATGGTGGCTCTGAGGACAAGGACACTCTAAATAGGAATAGCCCAGAACAAAGCTGATAGCAATCATCTGTGTCTCCACAGGATGTACAGCCTCCATTTACAGAGGAGATGGGGGAGGGGCTTGCGTGCAGGCTCTGTATAACTGTTTACAGCTGTGAGAGAAAGATGTTGGCCCTGCCCACCCATCCCTGAGGGCCCACAGAATCACCAATGCACTGAGGAGGCTGACTCCAGACACCTTGTGGCTGGCAGATACGCATATGGCCGAGAGCACTCAGGCTGAAGCCATGGTCACATGTGTACAGGGCCACCGAGCCCATGTGAGTTCCATTGAAGCGCATGGTTGCATGCTTCACCTCCTCAGGGCGACCACAGTCCACCTCTGCAAGAGAACATCAGCATTTCCTGAGCGTCAGCAGGTCCACTTAGTCCAGTCTCTCTTCTTCCATGTGACCAGGGAGGCCTGATGTCTACATCACCCGCTCAAGGGGACAGGGCTTGGTTTCTGGGGGCTGACACCTCTGAAACTGATTCTCCCTTTCCCACAGTGGTTTGAATGAGAATGGCCCCCATAAGCTCATATATTTGAATACTTGGTCCCCAGTTGGTGGAACTGTTTGGGAAGGGTTAGGAGATGTGGTGTTAATAGAGTTTGTATCACTGGAGCCAGGCTTTGAGGTTTCAAAAGCCAATGCTATTCCCAGTTAGTTTTCTCTTTCTGTCTCATGCTTGTGTATCAGGATGTAAGCTCTCAGCTACTGCTCCAGCACCATGTCTGCCTGCTGCCATGCTCCCTACCATGATGGTCATGGGCTCACCCTATGAACTGTAAATGCCCAATAAACCTGTCTGTAAGCTGCCTTAGTCATGGTGCTAAGTCACAGCAGCAGAAAAGTAACTAGGACACCCTCCCTACCCTGCCCAGCTCTTAGGGGATCTACAAAAGATGCCACACTCCCAGCCCATCCACCTGGCTCTCACCTGCCTGACACCGGTGTCCTGTATACCCTGGCTGGCAGTGGCAGAAGAAATCTGCTCCTAGATCCTCACAGGTACCCCCATTCATGCATGGGCTCCGGAAGCAGGGGGAGGGGACTGCAAGAACACAGAAGACCCCTTTTTACTATGTTCCTCTCGAGGTCCTCTGCCTTGTACGGAGGCGTGCATTGTACAGAGGCATCCTGCTTCCTTTACTTAGCTCGCTCCCCACCCCTCCCATCCCAGTTCTGCCCCTTGATCCAGTTTTCACGTGTTCCCAGGAGAGGATCCCTGGCTGCTGCCACCTTACCTATCTCACAGTGCCGCCCAGAGAAGCCTGGAGGGCAATCACACTTGTATTTGCCAATGTAGTGAAAGCAAGTGCCACCATTGTGACAGGGACCAGAGGCACAGGAGTCTGGCTTTCCTGGAGGCAGAAGATACCCATCACAGTCAAGTGTTATAGATACCAACCTCTCCAAGTTCCCACCATCCCAGAAACAAGACTTCAGGAAGGTGTTCCTGAGAAGCAAGTGCATGGCAGTCAGGGCTTGGCCAGCTGCATGTCCCTCACCATCCACCCCTGCCCTGGGGCCGCACCAATCTCACAGTGTCTCCCGGTGAAGCGATAAGGGCAGGTGCAGTGGTACTCATTGCCTGTTTCTTTGCATGTGCCCCCATTCCGGCAGGGCCCCGAGCTGCAGAGGTGTGGCCGGGCTGTGTGCAAAACCAGAGAAAATGATGAACATGGGTTAACCTCCTAGTGGTGCAGAATAGGAATTACCAGCCCTTTGGTAGGTACTGGATGGGCCCGGAAGTCAGACCTGTTTCTCAGCTATGCCCTAAGACTGACCCAACATAGCAGGAGCCAAATCAGCCAGGTTTAAACAAAGGGAGGGTGGAGCTCACAGGCTGTAAGCCCTGACCCTGCCAGTTCTCTCTTTACTGGAGAACTGAGCCCCAAGTCACAGCAGACACATACAGGGCCCTTCTAGAATCTACTCTGGACCCCCCCACCCCCAGCCATAGAATTCACAGCTCTCCAGGATATCCTTCCCAGAGACCATGCCCTCTCCAGGCTAGGCTTACAGGGACAAGTGTCTCTGTCTCATCATTCCTGTGCCACCTTGGCAAATGCACAGGTCTCCCTCAGAGCAGATGGGGCTTCAGGGGCAGCCCTCTCTGCTGCTTCAGGGACAGGCAGTTGCAAGGGTCTCAGACACCCGTGGTACACAGGAGAGGTGATATGGGAGGCTCCTCATATCCACTATGGTCTTGGCTCTCCCGAGCAGCCAGGCTGTGGGATGCCCATAGCCCTGAGTCAGGTTACAAAGGCCTTCAGTCAAGGGGATGTCTGAGATGCTTGGTTTGTGATAGAGTGTGTGTCACCGCGTGTCACTGCATGGAAGGGATAATCCTGGGTGGCACTGGTGGAGATGGCAACATCTGCAATGCATTATGGAAGAACACTTAAATTCTAAGTGGATAAATGTAAAATGTCTGCATCCTCTAAGTTAAACTAAATTTAACAAAATCAGAATGGAAAAAAAATTAAGTTCAATATAATTATTCTAAAATTTATTTGGAAAAATGCTGAGGGAAAAATGAAGCCTCTTGAGGCATGCAAACCAGTGACGAAGTGCTGTGACAAAAGCGACGAAAAAATTAACTGTCAAAGACGGCGAGGCACATGCTGGCCTAGATGGAGCAAAGAGCTCCATGGAGCAAAGAACCTAAAGGAAGAAGATACGAGAGAGGTGGCGCACAAACAGCTGTGGGCTTGTGGGCTGGGAGCTCTCCGTGGTGCTGACGGCGGAGACAGGGACGGCGCGCG
>LOJH01015011.1:6863-18984 GCA_001685095.1 Ellobius talpinus | reverse complement strand
GGTTAAATTAATATGTAAGAGTTAGTCAATAAGAAGCTAGAGCTAATGAGCCAAACAGTGATCTAATTAATACAGTTTCTGTGTGATTATTTTGGGGCTGAGCAGATGGGAACAAACAAGCAGCCCCTCCTACTACATTCTTTTATTTAAATTTTATTATTGCTGCTTTCTGCTCCCATGAATGTATCTAAAAACAGGGTCTCTCTGTAGATAGAAGTTCCTGTCTCACTCAGTCCTACAGTAATTTAGTCCCAAATAAACACACAGAGGCTTATACTAATTATAAACTGTTTGGCCTATTAACTCAGGCTTACTATTAACTGGCTCTTACAACTTAAACTAA
Organism: Ellobius talpinus; assembly: GCA_001685095.1. Lineage (NCBI taxonomy): Eukaryota > Metazoa > Chordata > Mammalia > Rodentia > Cricetidae > Ellobius > Ellobius talpinus. The sequence continues at coordinate 18,641 of LOJH01015011.1, read as the reverse complement.
CCCATAATTTTTGTCAATGTTAAGCCACATGGCTTGGTACCTTTTCTCAGTGTAGCATTCTCATCTTCTTCTTCTGTGCCTGCCCAGTGTCTGCCTTTCCTCTTCCCAGAATTCTCTTAGTCTGGTTGCCTATACTTCCTGCCTGGCTACTGGCCAATCAGTGTTTTATCAAACCAATAGGAGCGATAAATCTTAGCAGTATACAAAAGCATTACCCCACAGCATCTCCCAGTTGTAGACCAGGCTAGAATTGAATTTTCCACCCTCCTACCTCTTCCTCCTGAGTGCAAAGAAGACAGGCATGTGCCATAGCACCATTTTTTTTCAGTCTTTAAAATAGAATCAGAACCATGGCTTTTTTAGTCTATTTATTTATTAAGAGTGCCTCTAGCAATGGTGATAAATTGTCTCTGAGGTCTAGCTAGTCAGTTTGCATAAAATAATGTATAAAACATAAAACAGGACTGATAGATAGAAATGAGCTTACTACTCATGGTGCAGTGACATGTGCCTATCATTCCAGTACTTGGGACATGGACACAGGAGGATCTGGAGTGCTAGGTCAGCCTTGGCTATACAGCACATTCAAGGCCAGCCTGGGCTACTTGAGACACTGTCTCAGTGAGAGGGAGAGAGGAAAAAGGAGAGGAGGAGGAGGGAGGAAGAAAGGGAGAGGGAAGGGATGAATAAAAATGATCTCATGCCTACTTGGTAACAATACTAATAGTTACTGCACAGACTTTGGAGACATAATTTCTCTGAGCTACCATGTCCCCCAAACCCTACAGTGTAGAATTTATGCTATGGACAAAATAAAACATGGGCACTACCTGCATTATAAGAAATTAATAAACAATTACTGCTAAAGTATTAGGGGTTCCTAAATCAAACAGAGTGAGACACTCTGACAATTCTAATCGAGGTGGGTCAGAAACCATAAGCAACCTGCAAGGGTTCACAAGAGTGAATACACACAAGTTGTTTAAGTGGGAATCTGAAGAAAGACTGTGATAGCAAAAGAAATATGTCTCCTTCAAGTCTACAAAAGAGGCCCAGTATAATAAAGAATGGCTTCTAGCAATGTAAAGAAGGGGGGGAAATCACCCCATCAGATGGAAAGGGAAATGTCTTTGGGATCCAAATCAGTATTTGGCAGTGGATACTGCAGTGGAGGTAGGCATATTCTAACAGCATGGGTGACTTCAAACCTCTCAGACTGGTCAGTCCACTTTCTTTTGACTGTTTTAACCCTTCAGGGAATCTTCTTCCAACTGAATGAGACACACATCCGTTTTGAATGGCAGAGGAGTTGAAGGAATGATGCAGTAAGCATGTTTGTGCACAGGGTGAAGAGGTTAGAATCCTGGCACTTAACGAGCATCACATGCAAAGCAAGTACACTGGGTTTCAACTTGGATTGTATGCTTATTCGCAAGATGCTGAGTGGAAAACTGATGGAACTTTTTAAAAACTTTTTGAGATAGGTCTCACTATGTGGCTCTAGCTGGCCTGGAACTCATTATATAGGCCAGACTGACCTCACACTCACAACATCCACCTGCCTCTACCTCACAAGTACTGGAATTAAAGGTGTGCACCACCATGCCCAGCAATTGCTGAAGTTTTAAGGAAGCCAAATGCCATCCTTCTCTCCTTGGCCCATGTAATCTGCCTATGGAGTCATTCTACAAGAATGAGAATATAATGCACAATCAACTTGAGTTGATGGATAAATCCTTACAACGGATTTTGTTTCCTGGTGAACCTCCAGAGTTCATTAAAAATTCTCCACTATGTGTCCCCATCAAGAGCTTTTCCACTGCTACTCCCAACCTCCACTGTGCCACTCAGATTGCAATGGAAGATTCTATATGATGGTGGAGGCTAGCCTCAAGAGTCCCAGTCCTACACGACTGAAGTGCATGGTGAGCTGTGGCTGCTTCAGGCCCAGCCCTGTGATCTAGGCGTGGACCCTTTGGACTCTCCTCCTCCACTGGCATGCAGTCTCAGCTTATGGTCTTTAGATGACAGGCAAAGGCAACGCAAAGCAGAGGCTTAGAGGGAGGAAGGAAGAGCCCTTGAAGACTGCTTGAAAATTCTTCATATGTAACCCCTTTTCTAAGTAAGTTGAATCTTTTCTACAGAAATTAATGCTGGTTGATTCAAAGTCCAAGAACACTATGTTTTTAAGTTAAATAAATCTCAGCAGTCATAGTACTTTAGCAATTTGCAAACTAATATTCACATTAATTAAAATTCGTGTAATGAGTGTTTTATAATTCATGGATCTCTTTCACATACTTAAGGGTTTTTCCATTATCATTCTTGGGAAATATTTCCCATAAGCCCTTTGTCTGATCCTTCCCCAGCCACTGCTGAGTATTATAATTACTCAAATGCCTGTAATTTTGCTAGTTTAAAGTTTAAAGATCTCCCCTTACAAGGGATCTCAAGGTGTTGCTTTCATTTGATAATGTGGTGTGTGGCCCAGATCCAAGGAGCATAACAGAAAAAAAATCCAGAGCAGACGTATGGTATCTGCTTGTTCAGAGATCTATGGGTTTCCTGGCTGGCCCTTGGGCTCTTCATTTCAGTAAATCAGGAAACGTCACTGTATCTATGAAAGATGAAAAGATCCAGGCTTGGAACTATCCTAAATGTCTGTGAACTAATCCAAGAAGCACAGCTGTTGAATGAGCACTATGATTTGAACACAAGAGCAGATTCCATTAATCTGCCCTCTGTGGGGGTCCACACACAATTAGTACAAATCTATCCATCCCAGGGAGGCAACTCCATTATAATTAGGGATTTAGCTTCCCTTCCAAAGGCTCCATGAGGAGGCCCCTCAAGAATGAAAGGGCAACTTCCCAGGGAACTCCTGAGTACAGGACACCATGGTCAGCATTAAGGATTTGAAGTGCTGCTTTTGGATCCCTGCTTCTCCTTTCTCTTGAATCTCTCTGCTTTTCCTTCATCTGAAGTGTTCGTATTGTTTCTGGCTGCCCCAGATTCCCGAGTTTGCAGCTCTCTCAGACACCATCAACATCATCTATTCTCTTTCTACCATGCCACATCTGCATGCACTCATCAAAACTCACTCCATTCCGTTTGGGTTAGGATCTCAGCTCACCTAGGGGGAAGAGATCTACACATCTCTCACTTCTGTGCAGGCCCATGCACCATAGCACAAAGGCCATCACAGTCTTCCCATTCCATTAATTTCCTACACTTGGCAGTGGGTGCTTTGAAAGATCAATATCTTTTCCCTAATATATCCAGAGATGCCCAAGGAGCTAAAATATTCTGGGGGATCACTGACAAATGTTATATGTGCTTATTACCTCCAATAAATTTCTAATTGGACAGAAACCTTAGAAAGAAATTTTTTCCAGTGAGTAGGCTTTTTTAAAATCAATTTTATGCCTATAAGAAGGAAGAAAAAAATGGATAATGGAATATGTGTCATGAAAGCAGAATAGGAATGAGACTCTTTGTGAGGAAGGAGGAGGTTGCTAACAGGGCAGCGGCACGGACAGGACAAGAAGAATAAGGACAAAGTATAATTATACATTGTCTCACTTTTTCTTGCCAACTTGACACAACCTAGAATCACCTGAGTAGAGGAACTTCAACCAAAACAATATTGGTTAGGTCAGAGTAGCCTGTGGCTGCACTGATGGGGCATCGCCTTGACTGCTAGTTGATCAAGGAGGGCCAACCCCACTGTGGGCAGCACCATCCCTAGGCAGTTGGGCCTGGGCTGTCTATGAAAGCTTGCTGAGTATTATCCAGGGAGCAAGGCGGCAAGCTGGCGCCTCTGTGGTTTCTGCTTTAGTTGCTGCTTGAGTTCCTCATTCTAATCTCAGGATTGTGACCTGAAGTGTGAGGTGAAATAAACCCTTTACTCAGAGTGATTTGTCACAGACACCGAGGGAAACTAAGACGTTATATACAATATGTCATACATGTTATGTATAATTACATATAATGTCAATCTGATGCCATTTTATGCTAATAAAAAATTAATAAAATAAAATAAATTTTAAAAAGAGAAATGGGCTCCCCGAATGCTCTCTACTGCAGGTAGAATAACACACCTTCCCGTGCGCCCACCCATCCCGTCTGCATTGTTCTTCAAGCACCGCTGTCACCTCACGACTTTGTTTATATTAACTACATACCACACGTTTGTCAATCAGAGCCTACAAGTCAGTAAATGCAGTTAAGAAAAGGAATTTCATCTCCTAGAAATAACTGTACTCTTATTTCTAATGACCTTCTTCGATATTGCCCAAATATCAATATGTAAACGAAATAAAATGCATATCACATCATATACAATTGTTCTAACTTGTTTTCATTTAATACTTCATTCTGCCCCCCCCCACATACATACATGGAGAAATATGCAGTATATTGTAGAAAATCCTACGTTCATTGAATGGTTAACTAAAGTTTAATTAATCCATTCTTCACAGAAAGTTCAGATTTTTCAACTTCCAACATCTGGATAATCACACTCACAATGTTGACGAGAGGATTCTCTTAGCTTTAAAGTATTTGTTCCTACTGCCTTCTTCTACCTAGGGAACCTTCATAATGGGGCATAAATGTGACCTCACATAATCACTTTCACTCACAGGGACATTCAGATTCAAACCCAAAGTCCTACAAAAAGTCCCCCGGTATGCAGAGTCTATAGCCATTTGTCCTTGACATTGAAGGAGAGGGAGAGACTGGGGTGAGGCAAGGGATGAACAAAGATGGGTGCCGAAGAGGAGGAGTGAGAGGTGAAACCAAGGCAGAGATAGAAAAGCAGCAAGGAGTGCCCGACAGGGGTGACTCTAATTATGGGAAAGAATGTGGAATGGAAACCATCAGCGAGGAAAGGAGATGCAGAGCCTGGAAGGCTGGCAGCCATGTTGGTGTGGCAGGGGTGGAATGCACCCGAGGATCCAAACCAGAGAGGAAGGCACTGCACTCATGCAAAATCCATGAGGGTTTTATAATTCGGGAGCCTTGGAAACATTTCTCAATGACTCGAACCACATCCTGGAACAACCAGCAGATTTCTCTTACTGTGCATTAACCTGTTGCCAGAAATACCCTGAAACAATTCTGGGAGTCTTATGTCCTTCTCCATTATCAGGGCATCTGCTCTGTGCCTCAAGTGGTACCCACATGGCCATCTAAACTAGGGACCCGGTCTCTAAATGATCTTGGTACCACTGCTACACTAAACCTCTCTTTGTTATGCACACACACCACTCCACAATTCTCAGCATGTCTTTTCTTTTTCTCCTCCAAATGCACCATGTGTTTTATAGCGTTGGGAAGGTCAAATGAGTTCGTGCATTATATATGACCTATTTATTAAATCTTCTGGCTGAAATCCTGAGCAAGTTCAAAAGTTTTAACTATGGTTACAATAATTTTCCCACTTATAAATAAAATTCTCCCACTGATAATGTTCATCTCCCCCATTACTTACCTAGACTGAGATTCTGAGAAGCTTATTATGGATATTCTGTGATTATCTGTATTGGATTGAATTCAGAACTGCAGCCATAACTGATGCTTTAAGATGCCCCTTCCCTGATTCCTGGGGGCCCCTGGAATCCCTTGATTAAACAGCTCAACCCCTTCGTTCCTTTCTCTCATGATAATAAGCACTGCACACTTCTTTGTACATCCGTGGAACCTAGCATGCACTTTACACATAGGAGGTAATTAAGAATCTTGTATTTTATTCCCCTCTCTCTCATTTTACTTTAGTCCTGTCTTACTATTGCCTTAGCTTCTCCACAGGGCACAAATCCTTTACGGGTAAACAAATGCTTTTGTTGTTATTTGCAGCCATCATTGTATCTGTTACTCCAGAGTCTTTAAACAGGATATTCTAAAATCCACCAGAGGAAAAACTTCCAAAGATGATCAGACAAGAAAGGAGCAGACCTTAGAAGGCATAGTGTCTTCCATTCTTTAATTTTAGATTTAAAAGCAATTTTAAGACAGGATGCTCCAAACGTGGCTCATAAGAATTCCTTTGATAAAAGCAAGTCTAAAACATTAATAAGTACAGTAACATCAATGGTTCCTCCCAATAACAATAACATGGGCCATAAACCAGGCATGTTTATTGTCACCCAAATGCTCTGGGGACATTGAAAGTCACTGATAAGGCCTCCAAAACAGTGCTTGCCACAAGTCTAAACTTCTGCTCACTGTAACAGCTACTCTGAGATAACACAGACAGCTGCAAGAACTCAGGACTTTTCAGAAGACAGGCAGAGACAAGAAAACTAACTCTTCTGTGAGAAACTGGAACTCTTTCCATGAGATAGAAGAAGCAGAAGGGCTATGAATCATCTGTCCATGAAAGATTGTTATTAATGATTTAATAACATGAGCAGTCCCTACTCATGGCCTCTGTGGACAACACAAGAGGAAATGAATTTCATCAAGAAAGATTTCAATTAGACAAGGAGAGCCCTGCTCAGCTGGTTAAATACCGGAGGAAAGGACACAAAGAATGTTGTCATTCTCAGCTTCCGGAGTGTTTCGAGGAGACAGTGGATTTAGCAAAGGACCTTTCTACATACGGGTAGGAGGACTTCCAGAGTCACTTCAAGTGTTGATTTGAGACTGTCTCACAGTATTCCCTGGCGTGTCTCATTGGTCACAGAAATAAATTAGGACTGGAAAAGGGCAGAGGTTCAATGAGCCTGAGGAAAAGCCTGAGGAAAAGCAGGGATTAGAGGCAGAGTTAATAGCTGAATGGACATTGGAAGTGCGATCCACCAACATGATCATATTCTAGCCCTGTTGAGATCAAAGAAAAAAATGCATCAGCTCCTACTTTCCCAGTGGGAGACTAAATGCTTAGAAATGAAACTGTTTCTTCCAGTGACTTAAGCCGAACTCAATCAGCAGAGAAAATAAAAAGGTCTCAGCAGACTTGCAGAGTAATCATAGTTTCTGGTACACCAACAGGTCACCCACAGACTAAAGCCCAGCTTACGCTGCTTTGTTATGTGGTGAGCAGGGCACCCTGAAGAAGTCTTCTTACACCAGCCTGAACCTGTCATTCCCAACCTTCTCAGGTTGGGTCATCAAAGTCCCAACCACTTTTAAAGCTTGGGCTCAGGCGCTGGGCATTAAGTTCAGATAGTGAGTGTATGAAGCCTTAGGCCCCATGTCTGATATCACATGAAATCATGTATGGTAGAGCATGACACATATATTCCAAGCACTTGCAAGGTAGGGACAGGAGGATGGGGAGTTCAAAGTCATTCTTGGCTATAATACTACATATAGGTATTACTGAATTCAAGGCCAGCCTAGGCTACATGAGACCCAATAACAAGAACAACAAGAGGGCCCGGAGAGATGGTTCAGCCATTGAGAGCACTGGCTGCTCTTGCAGAGGACCTGGGTCGAGTTCCCAGTGCCTTCATGGTGTCTCACAATCATCTGTCACTCTAGTTCCAGGGAATCTGATGCCCTCTTCTGATCCTCTTCTGGTCCCGGACACATGTAGTACACAGACATACATGTAGGCCAACACTCATATACATGAAATAAAAATAAATCCCTTTAAGAAAAAGAAAGAGAAACAAACAAACAAACAAAAAACCCTGACTCAGACCTATTTTTTTCTCTTTTTCTTCCCATTCTGGGGATTTAACCCAGAATTTTGTATATATGAGTCAAGTGCTCTACCACTGAGTTACCCCCACGAGCCTCACATGCCAGTTTTCAAATGAAGACTTCAGAACTCCTGGAGGTGGAATACCAGAGCAGTGCAACCCCCCTTTGCATTAGTTTTATATCCCTGTGAAGACTAAAGATTAGCAAAAGGAGCCACAATGAGACAGGTCTTGGCCTGCCTTGTCTAGGCATTATCTTAGGGTAAGCAGCTCCCAAGGTTCTTTCTTCCTCAGATGCCCGCTTCCAGGACAATGCCTCCACCTTCCACCCCCTACCCAGAAGCTGTCCTTACACTTAACTGCTTATAACACCTCCTAACCTGAGCCTGGCCATCAATGAAAACTAGCCTTCCCACACCTCACATTTTGTTGCCCACAAGGGCATATAAACAAATAAGCCCTGATGTCTGAAGGTCTTCCTCTGTGGGTGTGTAGGTAAGTTGAAATGGGTTTTTAAAACACAAAATTATAATAATATGAAATATTATTAGGACTTTGGTTTGGCTCCTTAATCTTAAGCCCCTTCTGCGGCAGCAAATGAAATCTTGTTTGGCTTTCATTCGTGAAGTAAAAACTTAACAAATGTCAAAACAGCACTTGTCACCCATCGTGCCCTTTCCGTGCAGTAAAGACTCATTCAAAGAGGGAGAGCTGATCTATCGTAGCGTCAGGTGGCACAACAGATCTCACAGGGACAGCACTCAAAGCAGTATGTGTCCTCATATTCTCCGAAGGAGATATTATAAATGATAGCCTGTGACTTTTCAGGGGAGACTTCTGGTCCCCTCCCACAGTTAATTGCTATTGCTCCCTGAATTCAGCAGCAGGGTCAAAGACTTAAAAATAAAGTCGAAGGCACTCAGCAACGTCTAGTTGCTCTTTATTTACATAATTTCTCGGGAAATTGATGTTATTTTTGTGGTCTGTGGGACTTTTTTTTGAGTCTATAGAAAAGTTAAATATGTTGTATCAATGAACAGCTCAATCAAGTCAATGAAGGTTTACTTAAAAATGAGGGGTATTTTATCAGGTATTTTGTGCAGTGCACAAGTCATAAAATAACATTGGGGGTTTCGAGATAATGTTCTTTGTGTAACAGTACTGGCTGTTCTGAAATCTGCTTTGTAGACCAGGCTGGCCTCGAACTCACTGACGTCCAGCTGCCTCTGCCTCCCAAAGTGCTGGGATTGAAGGTGTGCACCACCACCACCCAGCTGCAGAATAACATTATCATATAATGCCTAGTCAGTGTAACACATAGGATAGATCAAGAGTATGAGACAGAGGGCTTGGTGTATGGTAAATCTGAGGGAAAATTACGACTAATTTAGATAGTTCGGACTGGTATTGGACTATTTCTATTCTGTGCCTGGAAACAAAGAGTGAAGGGGTAGTCTTGACCTGAGGAGTGCTGCATTCAGAATCTGTAAATGATAGGCAGGCAGCTTACTGGGCAACAGGGGGAGGGAGGCACACAGAGTTGGTCTGTCCTCCTGGAAGACTAAGGCTGAAATTCCCAACAGGGTTAGAAACCCGACAGACACTGCAGAACCCTAAGAAGTCACAGGCAATGAGGCACAGCAGTGACTCAGCGCCCGTGGAGCCGTGTCAAGCTCAGCCCAGCTAGACTGGACCAGAAGGTTAACAGCCACAAAGCTAATAAGCTTGCCAATTACTGATCTGGCAATTACAAGAGTCTCTTTGACAGGCTGGGGAATGGGAAAAACGGTTTTCTCATTTTCTCCTATGCATGTAGTTTTATTTTGTCACACTAGGAATAGTTCTCTGGGGGTTGACATTATTGTGCCCATTCTACAGAGATATGTAGGTTTTCCTTGGGCATGATCCAAGTATTTAGCTTCGGTCACAGAGACACCAGCACATCTGTGTACCCTGTAACACTACCCACAATAGCCACGCCACAGAATTGACCTACTGCACATCAATAGGCATGCAGGTGAAGAAGATGGGGTGCACACATATGGAGGACTTTTATGCAGCTACGATGAGAAAGGAAATGAAAAGATTTGCACAAATGGATCATGATGTTAAGGGGCATGAAGCACATTTAGGACGATAAAAGGTTGCATGTTTTCCTCATGCCTAGAGTCGGCATTTAAAAAATAAGCCACGAAGCTAGAAGGGGTCTACTGGGGACGAGGACAAGATGGTAGGTGGGGGAAGAAGAGAAAAGAGGAAGGAGGAAAGTATATAAATAAGATTAACCTGTGATATGTAAGCATAAAAATATAATGAAATCCATCGTTTTGAACAATTATATGGCAATTAGCAGGGAAGAAAGACTAACTTAATGTCCATCTAACTTCAAAATCAGTGGTCTTCCCCCATCTGAAGAGCATGACCTTACAGAGAAGGAAGAGCAAGAACGTAGACCCTCTTGACTCTTGTTTGTCATCTGCCTTTACCACAGGAGCCTGTCCCTCGGTTTTCCTCCTGGCACCGCCTGTCATTATTCTTACATTGAAGAATAATAGAAAGAAATTTTAGACACTGTGTTTTCTCGCCTGTACTACCTTCTAAATATTTTATTTCTCCCTGTGAAATAAATGTCATTGTACCATTATATAAAAGGAAAAGCTCCCATAAACACAGAGAGGCTAATCAACTCGTCCAAGGTCACAGGGATTGGTTGTGCTAATTATCTTTGCGCCACTGCTAATTGCTCACTGTACTCTACTGTACGCCTCCTTATTTATTGGCCTTTTTGTTGTTGTTCATTCAAAAGTTCTTGCTGAGTGCTTCAGATGTGTATTTATTCCAGGCTCTGTTCTGAGGACTGGGGGTATTGAGACCAGAGACCCTTCCCCCTGAGAAGCTTTGGCTCTAACAGTGGGACTCTAGTAAGTCAATGCTCACACTACGCTATAAGTGAATAAGTGAGCTTTCATTTATCTTGTGAGTGTGGGCTTTCAAAATCCAAATGCCAGTGCTCTGGTTCAAGATAAGATGAACTAAGCACATGTCAACTTTTCTCTCCCAGTGAGCACAGCCTGAGCAAACTGCATGACACAGCCCCTTCAGGTCTCTGAAAATCAAGTGTCAACAAGCATATTAGGAAGAACCCTGGAATTCAAAGTATCGCCAAACTACTGGCTGTAATCAAGAACCAAAATCACAAAACACAGCATTCAAGTCATCTGGAATACAGTCCTAAATTACTCAGCGTAAGAGAACCATAGCCATCTCAACTTATATTTATGAACAATCAACAGGCATAAACAATGTGATGGCACAGATGCAGGAATTATATAGCAAAGATTTTGATGTAACTACTATAAAAATAGTTAAATGGGCAATCAGGAACATGCTTGACAAAAAGCATCAGCAAAGGCAGAGAAGACAGGAAGAAAAACCAAATGGAAATTTTAGAAGTCGAAATATAAAGCAGCCAGAATAAAATATACCCTGTAGCCGAGAGTATGCCCAGAATGCTGATGCCAGAGAAAGCTGAGAACTTTAAGGATGATTAAGAGGGGCTCCTTCTCTTGAGCCCCAGATTCTGCGCTAAGGTCCTAGGACCCTAACTTAGAGTGTCCAAGTTCCTGAAACCACAACGTTGGACTGAGGAAGTAGATCAACTGGTGAACTACTTGCCTTGTGTGCACAGGATGTGTGTTTAATCACTGAAACCCAGGAGAAAACATCTGGTCATGGTGGCACATTTGCTTGTGATTCCAGCACTGGGCGTGGAGACAGGAAAATCTATACAGGAAAATCTATAAATGGCCAGCCTAGCCTATGTAGAAAATTCTAGGCCAATAAGACACCCTGTCTCAAAAAAAACCCTAAAAAAATAAAAAAGAATAGACAGTACCTGATGAAGAACAACTGAGGTTGTTTTCTGACCTCGACGTGTTTGTACACATACATGTACACATGTGTGTACCCACGCACATGAGCACACACACATATGAACATTCACATGGGATCCCACAACCCTGTCTCTATGAATAAAGAATAGTTTAAAGTCTAGTTTTTTATTGAGAGAGAAAGAGAGGGAGAGAGGGAGAGAGGGAGAGAGGGAGAGAGGGAGAGAGAGAGAGAG
>LOJH01015010.1:8394-21385 GCA_001685095.1 Ellobius talpinus | reverse complement strand
TACCTTTCTTCATTTTCTCTCTTTCGAGATGTTACTGATCTCTATTTCATATTCTGTTGGCTATTTCTTATATAACTTCAGACATTGAGGAATTCGTTTTATTTTTTTTAAAAAGCAAACTATCTTTTTTCATTTTACATATCAATCCAAGTCCCCACTCCTTCCACTCCTCCCATTCTTTCCACTTCCCCCCCATGCCCCATCCACTCTCAGAAAGGGTATGGCACATTGCTTTGGGTAAAGTTCAAGGCCCTCTCTACTAAATCTAGGCTGAGCAAGGTATCCATCCTAAGAGAATGGGTTACCAATAAGCCAATAAAAGCAGTAGGGATAAATCCTGGTGCTACTGCCAGTGGCCCTGCAACCTGCCCCAGTTATTTTAATATATAATTTTTAAAAATGTGTATCCTCTTAATTATGATTAGATATGTTTGTTTTACTTTGTTTTTAGCCATGCCTGTTATAGAATCTCAGTTTAGCTCTAGCATCATAAATAATTCATTTTATTATTACAGTACCAGGAGGTTGGAGTACATGGAATATAGGATAATAAATGCTGCCCAATACATAATCAAAAAAGCTTTTTTATGGTACTGTGGCTAGAATTTGGCACTTTCTTCTCAGAATTGAGAATACCTGGTGAAGGAATAATTTCCTCATGTAAGAACTATCGGTACCAGGCAGTATTTCAGAGACAGGAGACTGATGCAGGAGTATCACAGTACTCAGGATACTCGTGTAAATATCACAGTACTCAGGATACTGATGAGGGAGTATCATATTTTCAGGAGACTGACACAAGAGTATTGCAGTACTCAGGAAACTGATGTGGGAGTACTGCAGTACTCAGGATACTGATGCAGGAGTATCGAAGTACTCAGGATACTGATGAGGGAGTATCAAAGTACTCAGGATGCTGATGAGGGAGTATCACAGTACTCAGGATATTGATGTAGGAGTACCACAGTACTCAGGATATTGATGTAGGAGTATCACAGTATTCAGGAGACTGATGCAGGAGTATCCCAGTTGTCAGGAGACTAATGCAGGAGTATTACAGTACTTAGGAGACTGATGTGGGAGTGCTGCTGTACTCAGGATATTGATACAGGATACTGCAGTACTCAGAATATTGATGCAGCAGTATTGACTCAAGTTGGATGCTGATTTAGGTTATACAAGGAAAATCTGGCCAAGCAGGCTAAGTAGCAAGACCTGAACAAAAAAGTAAACAAAAATATAAATATAAATAAATAATATATAAGTGAATAACAATTGTGCAAACAGCCAAATTCAGTATCTGCTATACCTATTGTTTAAGCACCCAGGAATCTTTTTCTGTTTATTGTATCAGAACATTCATTTTTGTCGGTTTCCTATTTCATTCTGCTGCATACAGGGCCCACTATTTTAGTGTTGTTCTTAAAGAATTATTCTGTTGGTTAGATACATGTGAGGAAATGAGAAAACTTTCCTATTAGTATACACATTTTGTTTTCAGAATGCTGCATTCGATGGTGCATTGCCTAGGCTAAGCTCTATGTCATCTTCACACTCATTTAGATGCTGGTTTTTATTTAATTAGCATATTGTCACTGTTAGTATTCATGCACACCTTGGACCTGCCCCTTGGCAACTTGGCACCTCACCCCTCTGTGCATGGCGAGCAAGTCGCTGACCATACACAGGTATATAGGTTCCTTTAAGAGACAGAAAACCAGCCTACAATCCACAATCCCAGAGAACTAAGACAATGATGAGGACACTAAGAGAGACTTACATAGATCTAATCTACATGGGAAGTAGAAAAAGAAAAGATCTCCTGAGTAAATTGGAAGCATGGGGACCTTGGGGAAGGGTTGAAGGGGAAAGGGGAGAGGAAGGGAGGGGAGCAGAGAAAAATGTAGAGCTCAATAAAAATCAATAAAAAAGAGAGAGACAAATTCTACCCACTCCCTTCTCTCTTCCTTTCTGTCATTTTCTCTGAAGAGGTAACTTTCAGTCTCTCTCTCTCTTCCTCTCTTTCTCTGTCTTTCTTTCTCTTCCCTCCCTCTTCTCTACCTACCTTTCCTCTCAATACCTTTCTCTAAGTAAACTCCATAATATGAATTAGAAAGAGCAGAGAAATAAATAATTGCTAAACAAAGGAAACCTTCGTAAAAATTATAGACTCAAGTTATATTGGCAAGTAGCTAAGATTTTTGTTCCTATATTATTTTCAGAGTCTAATATATTTGTGTAGTCCACAATTATTGGCAAAGGAATATTCTAAAACAGGCTTCTATGAATAATATTTTAGAGATAGCATATCTCTAACATTTCATGCATCAATTTGCTGTAATTTTGTCCATAACATATAAAATTTAGAAGCTTAATTCCATTTTATATTAGTTGGTGAAGTTTTGTTATCTTTACCAATGGTTGTTTCATTTCTTTTCATACTATTTTGATAGCTATGATGTCTAAGATTGTGATGAAAGCACATTTATATAATGTATTGTAGAAAATGTTTCCATTAACACATAAAGTAAATTCTCAACTTCATGTTTTCAAGACTCTTCACAAATAAGTGCCTGGATTTGTTTTATGTCTCTTTAAATTATTGCTAATGCTTTCTATTTGACACTCTTGCAATGTTTTGTGTTAAGATCCACGTGAAATTGGTATGAAAGCACACTGAAAAGATGAGAGTTCAAAAATCAAGGACTGTTACACTAAGAGGACATTAATAGTCTTGTAAGGGATTATGTGATTAAATCAAGTACTCAATTTTCCGTATCTGGGCTACTTAAACTTTCCCACTTATGACCACATTTTACCTGAGATTTTTCCATGACTCTGAGTACGCAGGCACATAAAATAGGTATACAGGTAAAACATTTCCTAATAATAAATCATAGATTATTTTATAGTAATTCTTACATACATGTACAATCATAATTTGTTAAGGATACTTTGTATGGTATTGTAGTGGATGCGTTTGTGTATTTCTACACAAGAAGTTAATCTTGGCTGGGTATTTAATACTAAAGGATATATAGCACCTTCAGAGACTTTCAGAATTGATCGATATTGTGGTTTTTAACTTAAAATGTCTCCCATGGGCTCATGTGCTAGAAAACGTAATTTCCCAGCTGATGGTGGTGCTTGAAACATTGCGGAACCTTTAGGAGATGGATTCTTATTGTAGTCATTGAGTCTTTGGGGATGGTTCTTTGTAGCTTGACTCTATATCTCTTCTGCTCCCGATTCTTGACTATAGCACTACGGAGTCAGGACTCTCCTCCTCTTGCTGCCATGCTTTCACCACTTCAATCAACTATATCCTTCAAACTGTGGGTCACAGCAGATCATCCCTCCTTCAAGTTCCTCTGTGTCACAGCAACAAAAAGGAACTATTATCAACATGGTTTTGTATCAATACCTACTACAAAACAGCAGAATGTTAGAACATGGTGGCTTTCCTCCACAGAGTACAAAGCCACAACTTTTTCTTGCTAACTTTATTTTGTTTGAGATGGGATAGCTCTGTGTAGCCCAGACTAGCCTTGGAACTCTATCTTCTTGCCTCAGCCTCTTGAATGAAGGGATTATGGAAAAGCAACAGTGACAGGATACTTGGCCTCAGAGATGGTGTTCTAGGGCCTGGCATTTCATTCTAAACTGTTAAAAACAATAACAATCAGCACATCCAATCTGTCTTGTTTTCTCATTTTTTGTGTGTGTATGCATATGATGTCTATGTATGTGTGCATGTATGTATATGTGAATATTCATACATATATACATATGTGTGTGTCTGTGCAGGTACATGTGTTCATTCATGTGCATTCATGTGGTTACCAGAGGACAACCTCAGGTACAGACCTATTTTTTCCTGAATTAATTTTTCCATTAGTCTAGAGTTAATTAAAGGGTAGCCAGAAACTCCCAGAGATCTGTTTGTCTCCATGTTCTGGGAATCATCAGTTTAAATGATTGAACTGAAGTGTTACCAAGCCTGATTATTAGTAACTTCTTTGTGTGGCATTTTCTGGACTGTGAGAATATTGTTTTATCATCTAATGCTATTCGGTTCTTTTCTTTTTTATTCTCAATGATATGAATAACTTAGGAAACATCATTTTTCTGAGTGAAAGTTAACTAGCTAATAGATAATATTTTTAGAACATTAGTTTTGCTTAATTGATATTCACCTAAATATTTAATATTCTCTGTTTTATGCATTATAAGCCTTGTTTCAGCTGAATTCTTTACCATATGAGATATTCAAAGGTATTTCCAGTTGTATTAAATGGCTCTATGAAGAAACAGGAGAGATGTACACAAATCATATGCGTACAGAATATGGTGTCTACTTGTCCCGATAGTGTAGGAGCACATGGAAAACTTTATTTTATTGCAATACATAATCAACTCTACAGGGAACACACATGACTGATGCCCTAATTTGCTTTCTCTTGTTATATTAAACATCATGACAAAAATCAACTTGAGAAGGAAAGGGTTTACTTTTACATACTACAATTTATCGTTGAGGGTAGTCAGGATAAGATTTGAAGCAGGGCAGTAACGTGGAGGCAGAAACTGAAGCAGAGACCATGGAGAAATGTCCGTTCTTATGACTTGTTCAGCCTTCTTCTTTATATACACTGAGTCCGCCTGTCCAAGGATAACAACACTCACAGTGAACTCAGATCTCCCTCAACAATCATTTATTCAAGCAAATGCCTCAAAGGCTTGCACAGAGGCCAATTTTGTGGAGGCATTTCTCCATTATAGTTCCTTCTTTCTAGATGACCCAGGCTGTGTCAAGCTGACAAAAATAATTAACCAGCACAACTCATATCATAAAAGCTTCTTTCTTTCTCTTATTTTATTGAGTCTTAGAAATATTGATCTTGCATTAGATTTATCAATTGAATGTGCCTTTGTTTGATGATAAGTGTTTTGGTGTGCATTTTTTAAGTATAGATTGCTCTTACTATATGCTAGCTATGTTTTTGAACATGCATTATTGGTCCCTGAAGTAGATGCATATAACAGGCTTTTAATGTTAAGATTTTCTGTTTAAAAGGAATTTGTTACTTATGATAAAGTATTCCCTATTCTTCCTAGTGTCCTTTGTTATTATGTGATTAATATGGCATGAAATAAGAAATTTAAACAGGTATATATATAAGATTTAAATTTAATATTATATTATCTACACATAAATTATAAGTAGATATTTTAGTAGTTTTCTATAACAAGAAGTATTAACATTTATTTAAAAAATTACAGAGTGCATTTTCAGCGAAACATGATGTACTCATATTCATTTATAATTACTAATTTATAACACTAAAGGGAACATGGAGTGTTAAATAATACCTTATATATTTCACATGTGTGCACTTTGCTCTTGATGGAAACTCAGACATCCAGAAGCAAATAGTCAGTAAAATTGTGGACTTGGAAGATCACAAATTTATCACTTTAAGACTTTCTTAAATTTTACAAATTAATTTATTTTACATTGTGTCTTTGGTTTCTCCTCCCTCCTCTCCTTCTGTTCCTTCTCCTCCCAATTCACTACTCCTCTGTTTCTGTTCAGAAAGGGGCAGTCCTCCAGTGGGTATCAAAAAACATAGCATACCAAGTTGCAGTAAGACTAAGCACTTCCACTTATATTAAGGCTGGTGAGGCAATCCAGTACTAGGATTAGATTCCTAAGAGCAAGCCTAAGCATTAGGAATAGCCCTTGCTCCCATTGTTAGAAGTTCCACCAGTGGACCAAGCTAAACAACTGCCATGTGCATATGCAGAGGTTAGGTTGGTCACATGCAAGTTTGTTGGTTCAGATTCTGTAAGATACTATGAACCCAAGTTACTTGTTTATGTGGATTTTCTTTCAACAACTGTCATGACATATGCAAAGGGCTTAGGTTGGTCACATGCAAGATTTTGTTGGTTCAGATTCTGTAAGATACTATGAACCCAACTTGTTTCTGTTGATTTTCTTGTGATATCTTTGGCTCCTCTGGTTCCTACAAGCCTTGATTCCTTTCTTCAGCAGTATTCCCCAAGCTTAGCCTAACACTTGATGTGGGTCTCTGATGACAATATGGGTAGCCACCAATCTGATCACAGGAGATGGCCAGATCACTATTGCCAGGAGTTGTAGCTAGGGTCATCCTTGTAGATTTCTGGTAGTTTCACTTGTACCAGGTTTCTACTTGACCCCCAAATGTCTCTTCCCTTTGCATTTATCTCTTTCAATACTCTCCCCCTCCATCCACCCTTTAAGGTCTTATACACTATCTAGTAAATGGCACAGTGTCTTTGGCAGAGACTTTAAAAATATTCTTAGATTTTCAGTAGGTCTTAACAGGAGGGGACTGGTGCAGTATTGTTTTCTACAGATATCTGCAAATCCTTCCTCTTACATCCTTCCTACAAGCTTAATTTGACATCTCCTTTGGAATCCACAATTGTTTTTCTAATTTGATCATACATAGTGTTTCCCTACAATGACCCCCTTTTCTTGAAACATTTTACTGCAAATCCCCAGAGAAATACCGCGTGCACAGAAAATGGCTGAGCTTTTCACCCACCTTGAATTTTCAAAGGCCTTTCATAATTCAAATAGAAGCAGACACAGGAGACAGGGAGGCTGGGCATCTCAAGAGAGAGCATCTGCCTTCTTCCCACCTTCACATAACAGCATCACAAACGAAACTCACAAACAAAACTACTCTTGTTCTGTTCTCTACCGAAAATGGAAAGACTGTAGCTTTTATTCTGTTTTTCCATTTTCAAAATTGCAGAAGTTGACCAATCTGAAATGTACAAGGTTGGTGGGGAATCTGGACACTGAAGACAGAACTGAAATTTCAGACGTTTTATGGAATTTCTTCTCTAAGACTACTCAGTGTTTTGTCCTTACCACAATGGGATGAGATCCACGTGATTTGTCCAAGTTACTCTTGTTTCTAAAATCTATCTGATTTTAGATGTTAGATAATCCTTTAAATACATTCAACAACACCTAGAGTAAGTAACATTCTACTAAATAATACGATATGGGGAAAGTGGTAGTTAAATCTTACTGCCATTAGAAGATAACTTCACAAAAAGTTTAACACTGAGGTACAAAAATCCAGAGGATCTCCTGGAAGTCTGCCCACTAAAGATGATGATTTCTATGTATTTTATCTACTTTTAAATAGTTTTTGGAGATAAATTTGGAAATTCACTGATGGACAACAAATCTACCCATGGGGTTTTGCAGTGGTACCAAGACCTAACGCTTCTCAGTAAATTTCTACTAAAAAGTTATGTGCACCACCCTTACATAGAAACTAAAATGATAGTTTTCTGTAGGCAATCCAGGAGTCTAAAATATGTACCTATTTATGTTAGCATGAGTATTTCACACGAGGATATTTAAAATAGTCTGATTTCGTACTCTCCTCTTTGAGCAAGGGAATACTTGCCCCTGTGATGTGCTGTGGGTGGAGAAATTAGTTTTGTAACTCATTTTCCAGGAGCCCTTTAAAAGTAAAAACAATCAATTATTAAAGAAGATTGTTTCATAAGATGCCCGTTACCGTCTTTATCTACAATTAAACAAGAAGGATTTGGGTGTGTTTGACCAGTGTGTGTGTTCTCATCTCAGAATGAGAAACATGCAGCACAGCACCAGGTGACTCAATTCATACCAGTTGTTTCAGTTAGAAGTCAGAGGTAGTGTTGGGATTTTTAATTCCCTGGTCTTAGTCCAATGTCAGTGCAAAGCCCAAGGTCATAGCATTTCATTGGGGCTGCACGAACACAGAAAGTTTTTCCTGAGATTAATAGCAGGGCTGAGCCAAAGATGACTGAAGGGGTACCCTTTGGCATGCTCATCTATCAGGGATTTACTTTTTATTTAATGATAGCAATAACAGTTTGTATCTGACAGACTCAACTGGGCATTTGGGGTGAGATGCTCTATATTTGAGGTGGGATTGTGTTGGATCTATACAATTTCCTCTGCTACTGCCTGGGCTGTTTTCCCCATATCTGACAGCTAAGTTTGTGCTTAAACTTTTAAAGGAAAATGAAGTTATTTCCAAGGAAAAATTTGTAGTCCATAGTTATATCAAATGAGTTTTTTTAATGTCTTTATCCTTATATTGTCATTGTTCACAGGCATTTCCAATGTGTAGATATGTATAACTATAAATGAGGTAGAACTGGTTTCATCCAATTAGACTGTTATTGCTATCACTACCATGTTTTCACAATTTCCAAATAAAACTGTTTTGATTTTTGTTCTATCGCAAAATTTATTCTCACAGAAGAAATATTAAATACTGATTTGCAAATGATGGCACTTGCAATCTTATCACCATGTTTTATTCAATGTTAGCAATACCACTTTTTTAATATTCTTAATATATTTTCATATATGTCAATACATTCTCACATAGATTAACAAATAGTGATCATATACATGCACATACAAAAAATTATAGATGTTTTACTTTTCATTTTAAATTCAATTTTATAAAGACAGTTATTTCATTGATAAATATTTTAAAATATTATTTTAAATAACTGATTAGATTACCACATTTAATAATTTTATTTAGCCCAGTCCATGATATTGGATATTTTTCATCCTCTTATGGAGCATTATGATGAGTGTTGCATTGCATATTTGATTTCAACCCTTGAAATTAATTATTAATCTTAATATTTATGGATAAAACTATATAGAAATGTGATAATTTAATCATTGGCATTGCAATTTCTAGTGTATACATACAAAAATAATGCCACAATATATATTCTCTATATAAATGCCAGATAGGAAGTAAGGTATGTTGATAATGAACAACTGACCATAAGAGATTAGGAATAAGGGGTAAATAAGCATACATATAAGGTGTTTATTAATATTCTATATTCCCTCTAGTGTTATAAATCAATAGTGATGAATAAATAATTACTATGATTAATTTTTAGTGAAAATTCTCTCTATAATTATTTAAATAATATAATATTTATTGTTATAAAAATATTAAAATAGCTATCCATAATCTATGTATTAGAGCCATATATTTACAGCTTCCATCAGTTTGAGAGGGAGCTTTGTCAGCCTTTTAGCATTTTAGTTTATAAAGATTGCTGAATCCATTTTGTGAGCCTAAGTCTAACTAAGTCTAACTTAGTCTAACATTCCCTCAAGGAGGGAATGTTATAATCAAGGGAAAACAGCTATACAATAGTATTCATATTTACATGGAGAAAACAGTATTTCAAAATGAGTTAAAATTTAAAATAGTATTAAAAAGAGACTATTTACACAGAGATTTCTAAGCGAAGAGTACAGAGTTACTCAGTTAAATCTGGTTGATCAGTCATGGGAAGTTTAGTAGTGGTTGACAAAAAAATGTTCTCTCTTGAAGCTGAAAACACACCATTTCGGATACTGAAGAAAATGTTCTGTAAACACCCTTCTCTATAGTGTACAGGATCTGCATATTTGCCTTGAGATGTTTTTCATACACATGAGTACTTATTCATCCTTCTGTTTCTTCTATAGAATATCTTATTTACCAGTGAATAGTTTAATATAACTTATCTTCTTAACTAGGAGGTAAATGAGACTCCTGCATTTACTTATAATGAAGCCATTATTTTGTTCATAGCTGTTACAGGTGGCATTATCATGACAGGGAAAAGACAAATTAGCTTTTGCTCCATGATCTTCTGAAGTTCAAAAAAATCTTAATTTGATTATATAAGCAAACATGTATAAATGTTTATATACATACATCCAGATGATTATACAAGACTAATAAAGTATTACATGAAATTTCCATACTTGTTTGAAAATCTAATTTAAATTCTCTTTGGGAAATTGCATGTTTTGATAGAAAGGGCAAGGAATTCTTTGTAAAAACATAGCCTCAAACATTAAAAATGATTCAAACATGTTGCTGTTGGAGAAAGTGTAAAAGGGTTGAACCTCAAATTTGATCAAATTTGGCAACAGAGTGACTTAAGTCTTTTTTTACTTGCTTCATAACTGGAACAGTCCCTTTCTCTTTATCTTATATAACACAGATAATTGTTCAGAATACCTCACTAGTGAGTGAGAAATGGGATGAGATATTTCTGTCAACCATGTTTCTCTAACATCTACTTTTATTACATTAGTGTATGGCATTAAATAATTGAGCTTACATTGTGTCAGGCTACAAAAAGTGTAGGCTGTCTGGCCTCTATCCCAATTGTTTTCCTGATTACAGATGAATTATACTTTCTCAATCCTTTCCACTTACTATGAAAACTTACACAGTGAAAACTGTTCTGTATATGAATCTCAATATTAAATTTAAGCTAAAACGTCAAAATGTATTCCTGTGGTCCACTAGCCAATTTGAAGGCTAGTATCATCTTCTAAAAAAGATTATCAAGAAAAGATTAATATCCAAGTATTTCTAACTTTTTTTTAAAAAAGAGTTAAAATAACAGTTCTGAGAAAAATATTTTGTGAACTGCTCTATCCATCCTTTCTGTTTTGCTAATGTCACAAAGAGATGTCAATTAAAGATAATACATGCAAATCATTTAAAGATCAAAAGAGAAAAATGAAAAGGTTATGAAACATAAGGTCTTATTTGGGAAATTAAGGAAGCAATAAATTGAAATTATGAATGGCAGGCAAGCCAAGAAAAGAAGAAATGCTATGTGCTTCAAAATCAAGGATGACTCTTTAAGTCAACTGCTGGGGTCTTGATTTCCATATAGAATATAATGTGTGCTGAATGATGCCTCATAGAAACACACACACACCATATTCTATGTTGCTTTTCTGCTTTATAATTTGGTGTTTATAAATTTTCTTGGTCTATAAGTATTACTTTGAAGAATGGTGTAGGCTGTGATTACCAGTTTCTATTTTTTTTAAAGAATCATGGATAGTGCATCTAGAATCCATAGTAAATAAATAGATTCACTTCTTTGAACCTATTATCTATAAATATATACTAATGTACACCATTGTAATTTTCTGTAGTGTATTGTTATAGATGTCAAACAGTATTTACACATTAGTAATATCAGAATATAAATTATGTTTGAAAGCAAAATCTCATCTAACTTCCCTTGAGAGCCAAATATTTTAGTTACCTTATTAGTTTCTCCATCTCTTAAAAATTGTGTATGAAATACATATAAAGGTAAAAATCATGAGGTGTATTATTTTTCAGAGTCTCTGAAGAAAATAAGAAACTCAATGAAAGTTACAATGCTATTAAGTTTGCATCATCAACACATTCACATAGTTTTGCTAGAGTAAAACCAGATGTCTCTGGCAATGCCATGATTTTATTTGCCTTCTCTCCCAAAGCACTATGTGACACTGGATGGAGGTCAGAGCACCAGGATAGCATGGGGGCCAGAATATCCTGTTGCCATGGTATTGATTTTCAGTGGTAACTTGAAAACCGTAAAGAGGTGTTTTATCTTCACTAAAGCTTATCAACAAAGTCAAATTTTAAATCACATGTCATGCAGAAGCACAACAGCAATTGAATAGTGGACACAGAAGGTTATATGGAATTTGAAAGATTTAAGTTTGTGAGATATTTTTCTGCAGAGAACACAAACTCCCTTTCAGTCATCCCTGCTCATCCTTCCATTCTAGCTTTGATGTTACCTTTGTTAATTCTTCTCTTCCTCTAGTCTAGGCAGACTACTCCTAATAACCCATTCACCCATTTTTTCACTGTTTATATTGCTTGGAATTTCCTGAATAATATTACATTGAATTTTTTGTTTGACTATTTTATATTGCTCTTAAATTCAACATTTGGTAGTACTGGCCCATGTGTCCCTTGTGTTGAAGTACCCAGTTTACTGTAAAAGACTAAAAAGTCTTGTCACTTCTTCCCTACAACAACTGGATGAGCAATGGAGGAAGTACATTTGCTGCCATATGTAATTGGTTGATGTCTGCTTGTTTGTTTCCAGACTGCCCAGACTCTGGATAAGCACATCAAAAGTATATTAAGTCACTGTTTAACCAAACACTTAAGTGTATTTCTAGCTAGCTCTTATATCTTTGGTTAACCCATTTCTTTCATTTTATATTTTACCACAAGGCTTGTAGTTTTCCGGCAAGTTTCCAGTGCATCCAGTACATCTGTCCCCAATCGCAGCTACATAGCATCTCACTGACTTCACCTTCTTTCTCCCAGCATTCAGTTTAGTTTTCCATGCCTAACTATTCTGCCCTGTCACAGGCCAAGGAAGGTTCCTCATTCATTAAACAATCAAAGAAGCACATATACAGAAGGACTTCCAACATCATCTCTTCTTTTCTGTTTAAATAAAAAGGAAGGTTTTAACTTTAACGTAGTCAAACTACATACAACAGTTTTATCAAGCATGGATTACAGTTACAATATGTAAATCTACTTTAACTTTTGTCATAACTAAGGAAAACTACATTTACAACTATCTATTTTTTCAACTCCATCAAAGACCCCAGAAGGATAAACTATTGCCCAAGTTAACAGGAAGTGCATTTTAAGCAACTTCCAAAACTCAAGAATTGACAGAGACATCTCACTGCCTGGACAGTCACACAAGGTTCTTCTCTATTGTTGGAGCACTCATCTAAAGTCTACAAGCCCATAGTATCCGGCAGACTTTTCCATGAAGCAGGAAATTTCAAAGACAGTTTCAACTATATTGGCAGTTTGTCAATTTCTTCTGTGTTCTGTAGAATGTCTAGCAGATTCTTTCATGAAGCAGGAACACTGAAGGACTGTCTCACCTTCTTTCAGCAACTTCAGCTGACTTTTTCCTGTGGGCCCTGAATGTCCAGTTCCTACAGCATACCATCAAGCAGTTCAGGCAAGAGTAGTTTTTTGTTCAAATGGCTAATCAACTCCATAAGGAGCCTCTTTTATGTCCATCATCCTCTTGAAGTAGATTGGTGCTGCCAGGA
>LOJH01015009.1:6306-30034 GCA_001685095.1 Ellobius talpinus | reverse complement strand
CGTTTTATTAAAATACATGATTGACAGAATACAGACAATTCTCCTGCACCAATATGTTCGTGTAATCATGCCATTATCAGAGCTAATATGTAATTTCTAGGTTTCTCTGGCTATCCTCAAGTTCCTTTAGTAATAAAAAAAATGGACTGGAGAGATGGCTTAGCTGTTAAAAACTGGGCTCACAACCAGAACGTCAAAGAAGTTTTTTAAGGCAGGATCTAGTCAAGGGTACTTTATTTATTTGCATTTATTTTTCTTTGTGTGATGCTGAGAACTGAATTAAGACCTTGCTCTCAATAGACAACACTTCAGCCCTAAGCTGCACTCTTAGTCCCCTGCTCTGCATTGGGTTGTAATTTAATCTCCTTTTTCTTAGAACTGTCGATCTTTCCTATGTACAGGGTCATTAGTTTATTTATCTGGGTCATTAGTTTATTTGGGAGAATAAAGTCAGTGTATAGAATTACTAGACAAATCTACATTCTGAATTTGCCTTACCTGTGTTTTCTTGAAACTTACTTCTCTGTCCTATATTTTCTTTAAGTTATAAATTTTAAAAATTGAAGCCGGGCAGTAGTGGTGCATGCCCGGTATTTGGGAGGCAGAGGCGGGTGGATCTCTCTTGAGTTTGAGGTCATCCTGGTTTACAGAGTGAGTTCCAGGACAGCCAGGGCTGTTACCCCGTCAAAAAAAAAAACCAAACAAACAAACAAAAATTTTTTAAATTGAGTAGGTTTAGGAAAAGGTAAGAAAGCTTCATGAGTCATCAGTGGTGTTGGTCTTTCCCACAGTGAGTGATGTTAAGTTTAATCCCTTGAAAGGTGGCTATCAGAGTTAAAGTTCCTTCTTCTGTAAAGTGGTGATCTTCTAGGTGACAGTTTGCATGCAGTGAATGACTTTGACCATGAAGACTGCCTACTTAATAGGGAGAGGCAGGTGGAGCTCTGAGTTTGGGGTCAGTCTGGTCTACAGAGTGAGTTCCAGGACATCCTGGTAGAGAGTGAGTTCTAGGACAGCTGTGGCTACATACACAGAGAAACTCTCTAAGGAAAAGAAGGAAAGAATAAAGAAACATCAGTGCTGTTACTCTTCTACCAAATATTTTCCCTCTTACATATTCATAAAAGTACTAGAGATGTATATGAGTATCATTCCAACATTATTTTATTTGCTTGCTTGTTTTGCAGTGTAAGGATTGTACTCAGGATCTCTTGGTCATACTAGGCACTGAGCTGTGTCCCTAGGCTCATGCAGCATAATTTTTAATTTAATTTTAAAAAGATTTATTTTTATTTCTATGATTGTATTACCTTCATGTATATATATGTACCACATGTGTGCTTAGTTCTTGAAGAAGGGATAGGATTCCCTGTAGTTGTAGTTAGCAGACAGTTGTAATCTACTCTCTTGTTGCTGGGAATTGAACCCAAGTTCTCTAGAAGGGCAGCAAGTCTTAAATGATAAGACATTTTTCCAGCCTCCAAGCAGTATTATTTTTAAGAGGGGAAAGCAACAATAAAAAATTAAATGTCATCTCACAGTCAAAAAACAATGATGGTGGCTGATGAAATGGCTTAAAAACTGGATAAGCCTGATGATCTGAGTTCAAGCCTCACAAGTCAAATAAAGTGGAAGGAGATAACCCCCTGTGTAGTGGTCTCTGCCTGCAATACACACACAGTGATACACGCACAGTGATACACGCACAGTGATACACGCACAGTGATACACGCACAGTGATAGCACTCTCTCTAATGGTGGCATGTTAGGGACATATCAAGCTTAGGTTACTCTTGTTAGACTGTTTTGTACAGTATTGTTTTCATTTCCTACGTGCTGTAGTTCTTATCTCAGAGTATCCTCTTGGGTTTGTTTCCTCTGATATTTTTCATTGCGTTTAAATATAGAAAAATGAAATCTAAATCATATGTTTTTATTGTACCGTGTCTCTCAATTTTAGAATAAATAGGGTTTTGATGCTGAAGTTTTAGTATCATCAAGCTTTCAGGGTTCACCAGTTTCTTGATAATCTAGTGTAATCATGTAAAGAGAAGAAATATTTTAAGTAAGAACAATATTAGTAGTTTCCTAACTATAGTACAATTCTTGAAATAGAAATGTTTATCACCTTTAATGTCTATTTATTTTATTCTTTTGAACAGTTCGTTTTCCTGAAGATCTTGAGAATGATATTAGAACTTTCTTTCCTGAATATACCCATCAGCTCTTTGGGGATGAGTAAGTAACATATTTGCCAAATTAATGTGTCTAAAAGCAAGAAACTATTTTGTCTTTTAAAGTTAGATTTTATTTTTTTACTCTCATTTTTTTCATGTAGTTTATCTTAAAATATATATTAGAACAATAGTTTATGCATTGAGCACTATGTATGTAATACCTACTGTTTACTACTATAAACTTGTATTTTTAATTCTCACTGTATTGTATTTGCTACTTTGTGTTTTGGTGGGATTGAACAGTTGCCTAAGGACATAAAAATGCTGGAGTTCTGAGTCATATAATCCAGGACTCAAATTTATCATTACTATTTTTTAGTTTTACCTCTTGCGATACTACTTCCAGTATAGCATAACCCCCCAAATTTACAAAGTTCCAGGTATTACTCAATGATTAAGTAAGCAATTCAAGAAATTTATATGTGTATGTGTGTGCATGCACACACATGTACATAGGAGTGCACAGAAGAGGAGGATGTTGGTATCCTACTCTTGTCACTCTCTACCTCATTCCTTTAAGACAGCGTCTCTAATGAAACCTGGAGCTAGGCCAATGGCAGCAAGTGCCAGCTGTTCTCCTTTGTCTACTCCCCACGACACTGAAGTTACAGGCACGTGCACAGAGACCTGGCTTTCTATGTGGGGGCTGTGATTTAAGCGTAGCTCATTAAGCTTATGCAACAAGTGCTCTTTCCCATTAAGCCATCATCTCAGACCCTAAAAACAACTTTAAAGATATGTCCTGGGACTAGGCAGTGGTGGTGCACACCTTTAATGCCAGCACTCTGGAGGCAGAGACAGGTTGGTCTCTGTGAGTTTGAGGCCAGCCTGGGCTACAAATTGAATTCCAGGATGGCCAGGGCTACACAGAGAAACCCCATCTTGAACCCCCCTACCAAAACTAAAGAGGAAAAAAGAAAAAAGATAAGTACATTCTTTGATTCCCTAAATCTTATATATGTTGTTAATGTAGTCAGTTATTTTTTTCCTTGTTTAGAAAGTTGAAATAAATAATTTAATGAACACTGATTTCTTCATTTGGATTCAGCTCTTAACTAGTTTTTGTCTTGTTTTTTGTTTTAAGGTAGAATCTCATGTAGCCCATGTTGTCCTCAAACTTGCTCTGTAGTAGGGGCCAGCCTTGAACTCATTGTTCCCCAAGGAACTATTTTGTTGGAGCCAGGAAGGATATTTGAACACAGTTAGTATTTAAAATATTTTTGTTCATGGCATTTTCCTTTATATATCATTGATATTTATTTGATGCATTCATTTTATTTAATTCTTTTTGTGGTTTTGTTTTTTGAGACAGTTTCTTCTTGTAGCCCTGGCTGTTCTGGAACTAGCTCTATAGACCAGGCTAGCCTTGAACTCAGAGATCCACCTGTTTGCCCCTCCAGTGCTGGAATTAAAGGCGTGTGCCATCGCCAGGCATGCATTTTTTTTGTCTTTCGAGACAGGGTTTCGCTGTAGTTTTAGAGCCTTGTCCTGGAACTAACTCTTGTAGACCAGGCTGGCCTCAAACTCATAGTGATCTGCCTGCCTCTGCCTCCCGAGTGCTAGGATTAAAGGCGTGCACCACCACCGCCCAGCCAATTAAATGTATTTTTAAATTGAAAAATGTCTCTCCATGGAGAAAATTTTTGTATATTTTTAACTAATGTATCAGATTAGGCATTTTATGAACTTTTAAATAGCAATAACCAAATCTTATTATATATAGACTCTAAAATATCATTGTTTCTTATTTTTAACAGGTTTTTATTATAAAAATATTTTCCTTTGGATTTTTTTAAAGCGAGATAATTTATTTTACTTTTACCTTTTTTCTATTAAAAAATTATCTCTTCTAGGGCTGAGAGTATAGTTCAGTGGTAAACTGATTCCTGTCCAGAAAACAAACTATCTTCAGTTATAGCTCAGTGGATGAAATCTAGTTTCTAAATATTGCTTCTTAATGGCTTCCACATTCTTCTATTTGATTCGTGTAATGTCACTAAGTAGTGCGCTCATATAGCATTATTCTAAGTTGGACAGGTAACAGTCAATGATGGTGATGATCCTGTCCTTATGACCCATGCATGGCACAGTCCTCGTGCTAGACTCTTTGCCACTCCTTTCTTCTACTCAGAAAATCGCTGGAATGAACATAATTTGGTAGCCTAGGCAGAATTCTGGCTAGGATTGTTTCTTACAAGTACTCTTTTTTTTTTTTAAGAATTTGTTTTTTAGGGGCTGAGATGATGGCTCAGCAGTTAAGCTCTTTCAAAGGACCCAGTCTAAGTTCACTTTCCAACACTTAATGTTGGCAGACTCTAACTCCAGCTTCAAGGCACCCAATGTCTTCTCCTGGCCTTTTGGGGTACTATACTCACAGCCATGTATGTACACATAGCTACACACAAATAAAAAAATAAGTCAACCTAAAAAAAAGTAAAAGAATTCATTTAAAAAATAGAAATAAAAGCCAGCTTTACTGTGATAAATTGCATCCATATCATCAATTTTAGATGTTATTACTCTCACCAAAAAACCCTTTTCCACTTTGAGTCTCTGCAGTCTCAGACAGAAAGTAACTACCCTCTGTTTATAGATTCATCTGATCCAGATATTTAGAATTCAGTTTCTCTTCCCCAAGATTCTTCAAAGGGAATATCATTAGTGCTTTGTGATAGTAGAGATTAGAGTTGGAATTCACAGAAGGGGTGGGTGTTATCACTACTTTGAACAACTGTGGACACTAGTGATAAAGCAAGTGGTAAGCTGAAAGGACCTGCCCACGGCTACCTGTTTGCCTAGCTAGGTCTTAGTTTAATGCTACTTACCTCATCTGAAATGCCTTCTAGTTAATAACAGCAGCTGTAGCAGGCATAGTAACAGTGAGAGTAATGTCTGACAGTCCTTAGGGTGTGTCAGTTAACATGCTCATTGAACCCAACAGCTTTCCTGAGTTAGGCACCTTGATTCTCTTCTTTTACATGAAGCTGAGTACAGTATCATTGTGAATGTTCATTTCCTTTAATTTTTTAAACAAGCAAATATAGTTTAACTTCACAAGGCAATTTTAAGATTTTAAATTTGTTTATATGTGTATAGGTAATACATTTTGATAATTGGGCAAAAATTCATTTTGGCTGGTTTTGTTTTTCCTTTTCATCTCAGTGAAACTGCTTTTGGTTACAAGGGTCTGAAGATCCTGCTGTACTATATTGCTGGTAGCCTGTCAACAATGTTCCGTGTTGATTATGCATCTAAAGTTGATGAGAACTTTGACTGTGTGGAGGTAAGAAGAGAAATACATATATTTAACTTTTCCACTTGAGTATAAGAGAGGTCTTAAGTGTTAAGGCTCTAAAGAGGAGAAATTGCAATGCCATCGCTTCAGAATCAGCCTTTCAGGTACAGGAGGTGTTTGCTGGTCTCTTCTCTAACCTTGTGGCCATACCCCTGAGTCCGCTCATCTCCTAGGTGAACCTTCTCTAAGAAAACCTTTACTTCGATGAGCAGAGCTTTCTTTACTGGCTTTTGTTTTGATTGTAAACGTGCAAGTTAACAGCTTTCTGAAGGCCTTTAATTTATTTTAACTTTTGGTTTTTATTTATTTATTCATTTATTTATTTTTGTATAATGTTGGCAGTCCTAGAACTTGGATCTGTAAACCAGGCTGGCCTCAAACTCACAGCTATCCACCTGCCTCTGCCTCCTCAGTGCTGGGATTAAAGGCATGCACTACCACCACCCAGCTGAACTTCTGGTTTTTATCCTTTTAATTATATGTTTTTCTCTTTCTCCCATGTTCTTTGCTCTTTAACTGTCAATTAAGTATCATTAACAACTACATAAAAATAGTATATTGGTGTGTTTAATGAAATGATGTATAATGTCTATCTATACAGCATGAAAGAAACCTGAAATAGTTAATTTTTAAGAAATTTTTTGATTGACACATATTTGTTTTATATATTTATGGGGTACAGCATAGTATTTCAGTATATGCATACAAACAATGTGTAATGGTCAGTGCAGAATAACTGATATATCACCTCAAATACTTATCAAGAAATAGACAGTCACAGGCTGGGCATATGACTTAGAGGTTAAGAGCACTGGCTGCTATTTCAGAAGACTGGGGTTGCATTCCTATCACTCTCAAGGCAGCTCGGGATGATCTGTAACTATAGTTCAAACAGATCTGACACCATTTTCTGATCTCTGAGAGCAGGCACACACTGTATACATACATACATACACACATACACATACATGCAGACAAAACACCCATATGCAGAACAATAATAAAATGATTATCTTTAAAAGGAAAGGTCATAAATATTCAATATTAGTATTAGAAATATTTTGAGTACTACTTGTTCATTTTCTTGTACTTCTCAATCATGCTTAAAATTACCAAGCTTGACAGATAAATAATATGTAATTATACTTAGTATTTGTTTTTTCTAGTAGTTTGTATATCTTGAAATTTTCTTTTAATGTTACTGATAGAAAGATGATTGTGAATAATGCTGTAGTTGTGATAAGTGAATGTTTGCAACTAAATTCCATCTAAACCAGCATTGGGTAAGTTATTAAAATAGAGGTTTTCAGTAATGAGATTTTTCCTGTTAGATATGGTTAAATTTCTCTAGAATCCAAGTATTTCATACGAAGTATTCTGATTTCAAATACAGCTAATGTTTTCCTTTGTGCAGTACAAAATTCACTGTCATTTGAGGTGTGTGTGTGTTTGATATAATGTTGCAGCTGATGGTGCTAAATTGATATCTTCCAAAGGAACTATTGACTTAGTTATTGATAAATCTTTCATATACTGTGTGTAGTGAAAATAGCTATTTGCACTAACTTCTAATTGTTCCATTTTTGAAAACCAAGGTTTCTATTTAGAAGTACTATGTGAAGTATAAGAAATCAATCAATCTTGTATACTGTTTTTGTAGGGTTACTTATTTGCTTCATGGTCAAAGATCATTTGTTCAGTGTTAAGGAAAGATCCCCCTCCCCCTTTTTAAAGAATGGTAGTTGATAACAGGCATAGTGGACTGGCTTCTTCTGTTTTAGTTTGTAGCACTAATGCTCTCCCCATGGTTTCCTGTGTCCTTTTTCCTCTCCATTAATAATGTGTATTATGTAGTATGTCTTTATTTGGGTATGGCGTGTGAATGTGGATACCCAAAGAGGCCAGAAGAGGGCTTTGGATCCCTTGGAGCTGGAGTTACAAGCAGTTGTGAACCACCCAGTGTGGGTGGTTGAAGTAGATGTTGATGGTTGAGGGAGAGAAATAAGTAGGGGGAAAAGGCATTGCTGCCGGTTGTCGTGGCCCATGCCTTTAATCCCAGCTCTTCAGAGGCAGAGGCAGGCAGATCTCTGAGTTCCAGGACAGCCAGGACTACACAGAGAAACTTCATATCAAAACAGAGAAACAGAGAGGAGAGAGCAAATCAAGAAGAAACAACTTCTTTTCCTCTTTGTAGCATATCTTAGATATTCTTAGAATTACAGTAATGCTAAATCTTGAGACACTTTTCTTAACATTCCATTAATTGCAACCTCAAAAATAACTCACCAGGGACAAACTTAGACTAACAGTGCTGCTTAAGGTACTAGAAAGGTTCTTGTTCTTCCAAATACATATAACTAAATCGTTGTACTGTATTACTAGTTTTTGTCAGGCACATTGTGTTGTGCAGTGTTGAAGAAAAACAAAAATTGTTCCATAGGAACATTTTCTCATGTAACAAAGCACAGAACATTGGGACTCTAAATGGCCATGGTGAGAAAGTATGTCCTTTAAGATATTTCAAGGGGGTGGATAGATGGCTCAGTGCTCAAGAGTGCTGGCTGCTCTTGTAGAGGACTCAAGTTCTATTCCCAGCATCAACATAGCAACTCAAAACCACCAGTAGCTAGTTCCAGGGCATCTGTTCCAGGGCATCAGACCTCCCTCTTCTGGCCTCCACAGGCACTGGGTGCACACATGGTGCACAGACATAAGATTTTATATGAAGGTGTTTATTGAGGAAATATCTTTGAATACTGAAAGTTATAGTCTTTCAACTTGTTTAAGGTCAGATTTGAGGGTAATTTGCCTTTCAGCAGAAGTATGACTTGAAATCTACCAATTACAGAGATCTTTGAAGTTGGTTGCTAAATGCAAGACAGGTAAAGTGACTCATCATATTCTTTAGTTCCTTTCTTGCTTAGGAGATATGACATAAGGAAAGTTAAAGGTTAAAATCACAATGTTGAGATTGCCCTGTAGTGATTTTTTTTAATTGTGTTTCTTTCTGACATTTAAGAACCAGAATTACAATTATACTGTGCTAGTTTACCCATCACTATTTTTTTTAAAAAAATTACAACATAACAAATCTATTGCAATTATTCCTCTTTTTAAATATTTTCTCATGCAATTATTGGAAATTGGGTGTCTCTTAATATTCACAGTTTCAGGGAAAATATTTATAAAATAGTATGTATTTTTAAAATAAAGTAGATTTATCAAATTTAATTTGTTTGCAATTGAGGATGACTTGCAAGTCCTGATGTACACATTAGCAATAAAGTGTCAGCCAGAATGCTGAAAAGCCATATTTTAAGTAATAAATTATTTTTATGACCATAAATAAATCATATGTATGTGTGTGTATATATATATATATATATATAAAATGTTGGTGCCAAAGCATTGAAAATAAAACTTATTTGTGATAAGCTCCATCCTTGTATCTCTATCCTAAAATGTAACTTGGTAATAAAGTACTATTCATCTGCAGGTGCATTGCTCCTACTTAGTTAAAAGATGGTTGAAAGGACAGGAATTAGTAGCATGTTGTATTAGCCTTTTGTAGTGTATTTTGTCCTAAGCATCTTAATTTCCCTGTTTTGAATGCTAAGTAGCAAGGGTCTTGGTTTAGAACTAATACCCATCATGCATGTAAACGGTATGAAAGAGCTGCTTAGTAAGTTAACACAAAGTGTTCTTGTGTCAGTCCTTGTGGAAATAGATACAATACAAACATTACAGCTGAACTCACGGCAAACTCCATTAAGTAAAAACCTGGCCTCATTGTTGAGGAAAAAGTTTGAATAGAATGCAAGCTCATTTTGTTGAATGTAATGTCAGGCTTTTAGGGACTGTATTGAAGGATAAGGTTTTGTTAAGTTGAGACCAATTCATTAAGTTTTATTGCCTGGTGAGAAGCAGTAATACTTTATTGTAAGACTTCATCAAATATTCATGGTTAAAGAGAAGTAGTAAATGTATTCAATCAAGTGGTCTTTGGGGTTTTGAAAAGGATTATGAAGTCTGCTCAGCTGATAGTTTTCATTCATTGAGGTTGTTTAACAAGGGTAATTTTAATCTCTGAGTTTAATTTTGTTGTTCAGTCTTTTCTCTTTTATACGATCACAAATCCAAGTCTATGAAAGTTGTCACATTGTGGAATGAGTGGATAATATAACCATTTATATGATTTTTGTATTTCCTGAGTGGAGATACTTTAGAATTTATTATCTTAGTTTAGCATATGAGGATCTTATCTGTCTACTTTTCTATTCATTTGGTCAGACTATCTAGCCTTACCACTTACTGCTAGTGATCTTTTCATGTCTGGGATAATATGGTTTCTTTGACATGTGTATAATAATAATCAGTCTTTTGTTTTGGCTTAAGATTGTCCTGAAGGGTGGTAGGTAATAATCATTTTACTCTTGCACTAGATATTAGGCTACCTGCCTTCTCTAATTTATTTTTATGTTAATGCTCATCTCAAACTTGTGTGAGAGTAGTTTGTTTATATAAAACTTATCCTTTTTCATTTTACTGCATTGCTTACTTCTTTAGCTTATTTGTGAAGTTTTGTGATAGTTGTTGATTAAGAAATTTTTTGTTTTGTTTTGAAATATGGGGTCTCTCCCTGGCTGACCTAGAACTTGTTATGTAGAACAGGCTGGCCTCAAACTCAGAGATCCACCTGCCTCTGCTTCCTGAGTGCTGGGATTAATCACTACCTCTAAACCTGTTTAGAGAAATTAAACATTTTCAGCTAAAAACTACATTTGTTAATTTTTGTTCTTTATCCTCTATTCCTCAGGCAGATGACGTTGAAGGGAAAATCAGACAAATCATTCCACCTGGGTTTTGCACAAACACAAATGATTTTCTTTCTTTGCTGGAAAAGGAAGCTGATTTCAAGCCATTTGGAACCCTACTCCATACATACTCAGTTCCTTGTCCAACAGGAGGAGAAAACTTTACCTTTCAGATATACAAGGTAAAAAGAAGTCTTTCCCTTCACCTGAAACCTATATAGGATCACATATTCAGTATTTCTAGCATGAGAAAAATGGTTTTTTATTGGCACTGAAACCAGCTCTGTTTGTATACATATTTAATCTGAGACTTGTAAACGTTTCCCACAGGATAGTTTTGTGTTCTGCAGGCTTTCACCTGACTTTTCCTGGCTTTTTCCCTAGGCTGACATGACATGTAGAGGCTTTCGAGAATATCATGAAAGGCTTCAGACCTTTTTGATGTGGTTTATTGAAACTGCTAGCTTTATTGACGTGGATGATGAAAGATGGCACTTCTTTCTAGTGTAAGTACAGTTCTAAAGCAACAGTGGACCTTATTACCTCCACAAAGCAGCATTTTAATTGTGGCAGCCCAATTATTGGGGACAGTATAATGATATTTTTCCCAGGAAAGAAAAACTATTGTTTATGGGGCTTGAGTTTGCCTTCATTATGCTTTGGGAGACTTGAGAATAGAGCTGAATTAAATGCTGTTGTCTGTTAGGGCCCTGAATGTAGGCTTAAACAGTAAAATGAGCTTTGCCTGTGTTTTCTTTTACTTGCCACCTATTCATCTTTATAATAGGCAAGTGCACTGAAGTGATGTAAAGAGGTCTGATTTGTCCAAGTTGCTGCACACCAATTAAGTGAATTGTACATTCAGAACATAGCAGGTGTACCCATTGGGCCCTTACAGAGTAGCTTGCTGACACTGAAAATTCAGTCAGAGAATGGAAAAGAAAATGGACACTGCATGGGAGCGCGACTGTAATTGACCTGCTTGGCTTTCTGTTTTATCTGCAGATTTGAGAAGTATAATAAGGATGGAGCTACGCTCTTTGCGACTGTAGGCTACATGACAGTCTATAATTACTATGTGTACCCAGACAAAACCCGGCCACGTGTAAGGTAATTGGCAGTATAACACGTGCCTTGTCTTTTATTTCAGAAGAAACTGCTGAAGTTTCCAATACTTGTTATAGTAGTGTTGATTTGTTTAAAAAAATCACCATTCATTGGTTATATACTGATTAATTTTATTGTGTTCTTTAAAATTGTCTGGCAGACAGTTTCAAATTTTCAATTCAAATTTCAGATTCAAAACCAATTTTGAGTATGTTAGTAATTTTTTGGTTTCTTGACGTTTAATTTTTAAAAAGGACCAACACTCATACTATCATAATTTGATTTTTTTAACTGGTCATATTGTGATGTTTTAATTTAGAATAATTTCTTTACTATAGTCAGATGCTGATACTGACTCCATTTCAAGGTCAGGGCCATGGTGCTCAACTTCTTGAAACAGTTCATAGATACTACATTGCATCTCCTTCGGTTCTTGATATTACAGGTACGTAACATTTTATATGACTAAAAGAGCCTTTCTCAAACATACCTTAGTAGTTTTATTTCTATCCTAAGTGTTAGCATTCTCCTGGGTTCTTTACGGAACTAAAGGTTGCTTTTAGGTTATATTTTAGATCTTAAGCTTTTATGGAAATTGAACTGCATCCCTAACTGAAGTGAAAAAATTAAAAATAATGAACGAAATATATATTATTTGGCGAAGTCCTGTTCAGACATACGTGCATCGCAAGTATGGTATAACTTATTCGTTCAGTTTATTTGGCAAACGTTTTTATCATTTAGAAGATACCTGTGCATTAATTTTAAACCATAGTGTGGTGGGGAGTAGTAATTCCTAAATAGTAGGCTTTTTTTTTTGAGACAGGGTTTTACTGTGTAGCTCTGGCTGTCCTGGAACTCACTCTGTAGACCAGGCTGGCCTCAACCTTACAGAGATCCGCCTGCTTCTGCCATCCAAGTGCTGGGGTTAAAGGCGTGCAGCCCTACCACACAGCAGATGTCCTTTTCTTACCCTGAGTAATGTTCAGATTTGCTGTTCATTAAGTTGCTGATTAAACTGGGAGTCACTGCCAGGTGTTGTGGCACATACACCTGTAATCCCAGCACTAAAGAGGCTGAGGCAGGAGGATTGAGGTCAGCCTGGACTACATAGGGAGACTCTGTCTCAAAATGAAACACAAATTTAAACAAAAACCTGGGAGTCCCTTTTTTTCCTTTCATGTGTAGTTATAATAGGGTTGTGTATCTTCAATCTGAAAATTTGAAGCCCAAAACTTAGGACTATTTTAGAGTGTGTGGCCAAAAAAGGGTATTGGACCCCTGGAGCTGGGGTTATTAGAAGCACCTGTGAGCCATTTGATATGGGTGCTGGGACTGAACTCAGATTGTTTAGAAAGCACGCTCCCCTAGCCATTGAGCCATTTCTCCAGCATCCCCCCTCTCCACACACACCAAGCTTTTTATTTTGTTTTTAATTTCAAAATTCAAGACTTTTTTGAGTGCCAATGTGATACTCAAATTTCAGATTTCTAAAATGATTTGGATTTCCAAATCAAGAATTCCAACTGGTAAACTATAAAAAATACCCCAAAACAACAACAGAAATCTCAAAAATCTGAAACACTTTTGGTCTCACCTATTTCAGTTAAAGTTGCTCATCCTGTATAAGATATTCATCTCCAAGGTAAATATTTAATGTTTATTTTATAAAGGCTTGAATATGGAGCTGGAGAGTAGAAGAACTCAATGGTAAAATGCCCCTAGGATGCATGAAGCCTAGGGGATTCGATCCCTGATGCCTCAAAATAAGTAACTAAATAAGAATATATATTTTGGATTATTTGAACTGATTGCTGTGTTACCCAGATTTGCTTCCATCATGTAAGTTAGGCAAGCCTTGAGCTCGAGAACCTCCTACCTCAGCCTCAACTGCTGAGATAAGACCTATACCATCACAACTGACTTAACACTAAGACTGTTTCTAAAATTCATATTTTAACGTGCACTAAAATGGTAAATTGTTTTAAAATGATTTTCCAAAATTTTATCAAATTGTTTAAAGAAACAAAGGAATAAAAAAATTGTTGACTATGGGACTGGAAAGCTTATAAAATAAGCTAATGGGCAGGCTTTTTTTTTCATATAGTATGCTGATTTTGCTTGTGCAAGAAGAAAAAAATAGAGCTGCCAGAATATGAATGGTCTTCTTTTAAGAAATACTTAACCTTTTCCCCTAAGTATGGTCTAGAGAATTCCACTTTACATGAAAATTAATGCATGGGTATTCTTTAAATACTTTAAACAGTAAACTAGAGGGAAGCATGTTAGGTTTTTTGGGTTGTTTTTGCTGTGGTGAGAATCAAACCTAGGGCCTTGTACATCCTAGGAAACATTTACCACTGAGCTATAACCCAGCTCAGCATTTTTAAAAGGGAGTTCCACATTTATAGTATTGCAATATCTTTTCCTCTGACTCACTGCTGTTAAAAGGAGTTGAAACTTCAACGATAAGAAAGTAATTACTCAGCTTACTTTATATCAGAAGTTACAGATGGACAGACACCTTCACTACTTTTCGTGACCTGTAATATTATCAAGACAGTACAGCCAGCTCTGTCACTGCTTTGAGCTGAACCAAAGTTTCTGGCTTCTGTTCACTGACAGCTTGGGCTTGGTGCTACATGAGGGGACATTTTTGGTGATTTTAATCTGGAGTTCACATAAGTAGTCTTTGTCTACTCTAGTGGGTAATGTGCCAGCAGGGGTTGTTTCTCTGAAGCCTCTTAACTACTTTTTTCTGTCTATTCCAGCCAATAAAGTCCTTGATACTTAGCACCAATTAGCAGATAAAGAATTTTCTTTCTTAAATCTCAGTGAAGAGTCATTAATAATAGTACCCTTTATTCATTGCTATGATTCATTAGAAACTGAAGTCTTTAAAGAGAAAGGCTAAACATGCTAAAAGGACGTCTGAATTTGACAACTGAGTATCGACCTTTATTTTCAGCATTCACGTTTCTTGGCATTACAAAATGCTAAAAATGCTTTGTTAGCTGCTCTCATTAATTTATTTCTCTTAGCTTTCATACCGTGTCCTTAAAAAGCATTAAAAAAAAACCTTACTGAATTTTGTACTCTAAGTCATTTAGTTGTCTATTTTTCCATTATTTTATGTTTTTAACTTAATGGATCTTCTGCGGGCTTTGGGTCTCCCTTTGAAATTCAGGCTGTTAGTATTGAGGTGGCCTTTGCTTCCTTGACATTTTGGCAGAAATAATTATAATTAATATTTAATCATTGGTAACTTAGGTTCTGTTCTCTCTAGATACATGTTTGGGGTGCAGTTTCTTCCACTTTATTTCTTTTAGCTTCAGTTTTATTGGCAGACATTTCCTTATTATATACACTGTCTTCATTTTGAGGCTGTCAGTTCCTAATGGATAGATAGCATTTGAATACTCAGACTATAGATAGAATCAACAGTTTGTTTCATTGGACAGTAGAAATTGATTCTGGCTAGAATGTATATATTAGCATTATTTAATCTATCAATAGTATATTAACAACTAATATATTTGCCCTTTAATTTAAAGCCCCTTGTTCTGAGATATGTTACACAAATTTTTAAAATGTTAATGTGTACTTTTTACATACTTATGTGATTTGTGTTATTTCATTAAAATATTTTTTAATAATGTACCATATTAATACAGAGAGGCTTTTAAACATTATAGAATACCTAATGCTATAAGCTGGGGTGGGTTTGTTTGTTTGTTTGTTTGGTTGGTTTTGCAAGACAGGGTTTCTCTATATAACAGTCCTGGATGTCCTAGAACTCACTTTGTAGACCAGGCTGGCCTCGAACTCAGAGATCCCCAGCTTCTGCCTCTATAGTGCTGGAATTAAAGGCACCGCCACCACTGTCCAGCAAGCTGATATATCTAATTCAGAACAAACTCTAGTTTTTAGACCCTATATATTTAGACCCTTGAATATAGATTTATACTTCAGCAGATTTTATCTTCAGATATATTACTTTTATGTGAATGTGGTAAATGTATTTATGGTATATACACATGTATGTTTGCTAGGTACATATGCATTCAGAGGCTAGAGGAGGGTGTTGAATGCCCTGTTTCATCATTCTTTACCTTATTCCCTTGAGACAGTCTCTTACTAAACCTCTGGAGCTAAATGGACAGTTAGCAAGCCACAGTGATGGTCTTCTTGCTTTTGCTTTCCATTCCAAAGCATTGGAGTTATAGGAGCACATGGCCAAAACCGGTTCTTTAAATGAGTGATGTGGTCTAAACTCAGATTTTCATGCAGCAAGTTCTTTTCCATTGAGACACTCTCCAAGTTCCTTACCCCTGTTTTGAGACAAGGCCTTGAACTTGTAATGTAGCCCAATATAACCTTGGAGTCCCTTGTTTTCTTCCTCACAAGTGGGATTACAGACATGTACTACCACACTGGGTTTTTAAAGCAGTGCTGCATATTGAACCAGGACCTTGTATATTCTAGAAAAGTACTCTACTAACTGAGCTACATCTCCAGCCCACTGTATTGCTTCTTTGTATAGTTAAAACCAAGGGGATTGAAGGATGCCACAAATTATTGGATATCATCGTTTTAGGAACTTTTCAAGCTGATCCTTGTAGTTAAAGAGCTTAAAGGTTGAGTGGTGGTATGACCCCTGTTACTAAACCACTGCCAACCCCCCCCCAAAAAAAGCATTACCATACCAGTTTGTAGTTGTTTAAAACTAACTGGAAATTTTTGGCATAATTTTTTTTATTTGTGTGAAAATTTAGATAAAAATATAGGTTGAGTTCTTCGATTTTTTTTTCAATTTTGCTTTGATATTTTTTCCTAAACTTTACTGAAAATATGTTACTTAAATTTTTATTCATACTAAGTTTATTTTAAACCAATATTCAGAATGCAGTTTAGGATTTTGTTGTTCTTGTTGTTTAGACAGTCTTGGGAAAACTAACACTGGATAAACCTGTTTAGTAGGATGTCTTCATTTTTTAGAATCAGAATCTACCTCTGTCCTAGATGGCCTGGAACTTACTGCATAGCTTAGACAGGCCTCAAACTTATAGTCTTCCCACCTTTGCTTTTTTGTGCTGGGATTATAGACTTTCATTACCATATCCA
The DNA here is from genome assembly GCA_001685095.1 of Ellobius talpinus. Lineage (NCBI taxonomy): Eukaryota > Metazoa > Chordata > Mammalia > Rodentia > Cricetidae > Ellobius > Ellobius talpinus. Next base: position 13,457 of record LOJH01015009.1, on the reverse strand, counting down.
ACTTCGTTGTTAAATATTTTAGAAGAGCTGGAGAGATCACTCAGTGGTTAAGAGCACTGACTGCTTTTCTAGAGGACCCAGGTTCAATTCCCAGCACTCACATGGAAGCACACAGAGACACACATGCAGGCAAAACACCCATACACATAAATTTTTTTAAATGTATTTTTTTAATTTTACGTGTTTTGCCTGCATGTATGTCTGTATGGGGGTGTTGGGTCCCCTGGAACTGGAGTTACAGACAGTTGTGAGCTGCACTGCGGGTGCTGGGAATTGAACCTGGGTCATTTGGAAGAGCAGCCAGTGTTCTTAACCATTGAGCCATTTCTCCAGCCCCTAAAGAAATATTTTTAAAACTGGGGCTATAGCTCAATACTACATCCCTTGCCTAGGATGCATGGTGCTTGTGTTCTGTAATCCTCTCCACACACAATAATATACTTAAGATGGTTGCTATTTAAAAGTTTTAATTAAAACAACTTTATTGAGGTATAATTTCTATAAATTCACAGGCATAAAGTGTACAGCTCAAAGATGACTAGCAAGTCTGCAGCCATCACCACAGCCCTGTGTTAGAACATTGCCAGTGTCTGTAAAGATTCACATGTCTCTTGTCTCCCCCACACCTAGTCTCCACTGAAGTCTTAGATGTGATTGGGGTTAATGCTTTTGTATGCCATAGCAATGCTCTCCCAACTGAAGGCAAAGGTTAAACGTTTGCCCTTTTTTGTTGTTTTGTTTTCTTTTTGAGAGTAGAATCTCACTGTGAAGCCCTGAATGGCCTAGAAATTACATAAACCAAGATGGCCTCAAACTTGAAATGGACCTCTTGCCTCTGCTTCCCAAATGCTGGGGTGGCTGATGTATGCTACACACTCTGATTAAGTTCATTTTTTTACATGCTCAGTTGTTCTAGTACTGTTTGTTGAGAAGTATTTCTCCCTGTTGAATTGCTGTGTGCCTTTCTGAAAATTGACTGACCATGAGTATGACAGCTTATTAAATACTGTAATGATCTCCATGTCTGTCCTAATGCTAGTACCATATCATCTTGATTAGATTGTTACAGCTTTGTATTATTTTTAATGGTAACATAAAGTTTAGTCTATGGTATAAAAGTTGAATTTGTGAAGCATGTCTTTTGCCTGGGTGCTGCAGAGAGTAAACAAGTTTATCATGAGTTTGCAAAATGAGCACTGGCTATGGCCAGATTAACAGGAATACTCTGAGGAGGGCAGAGATGGAAAGACTGAGTCTGAGTTGAGTACCCAGTCAACACAGACTGTACTTATCCTTAGCACAGTCACACTAATGTGCAGCCTACTGCATAGAAACTTTCTCTTCACCCAGGCATCACTATAAATGTAAAGCTTCATAATTCTACAACAAAAATAGAAATTCAGTTTTGTTATGTGTGTGAAACAGTCTACATACGTCTATCCCTGCTCACTGCCATCAGCTTTTACCTTCCCCTGAATGAGTTCCCTGCCAGCATGAAGGAGTGCTGCAGTGGTCCCTGTCTGATCCAGATGTGTGGCTGTTCTGGTTGTGTCATGTGGTAGCTGCCAATGTTGATGAATCTTTCACACCTTTGTGCTTTTGCTGTCAGTTGTCCATATTCTTACCTTGTCTGGAGCTAGAGTTCTTCTGCAGAGGGACAGGTCTCCTGCAGCCCAGTTCAACCATCTTTATTCCTATTCTGTGGCCTGTTTATCAACTGGAGTGGTGCACTGGTCTCCTTGGCGCTTCTGTACTACCCACCTTTGTGGGGTCTCTTTCTTTTCCTTGAGGTGTAGAGTTGCTAGTGGCACCAGCATCTTGTTCTTGACATTGAATTTAGAAATAAGAAGTAAACGTCCTCCAACTTTGTTCTTTCTCAGAATTGTTTATATATGGTCCTTTATGTATCCATAAAAGCTATAGAATCAATTGATTAAATTCTAGAAAACATAAATAAATAAATAAAGGCTTTTGAGTTTTAATGAAGCTGGTATTGAATATCCAATTTGAAGAGAATGACTATTTTAATATTGAGTCTCCCAATGTTAACATGAAATGTCTTCATTTATTTAGAATTTTCAACATTTCTTCTGGGCAGATTATGGGTGTAGTATAATATAGAACATGCATCATTCACAGAGCCCTGGGTTCAGTCACCAGTGCCCAAAGCAAGTATTTCTCAGCAATGTGATAGTTCTCAGTGTGTAGTCTTGTACTGCTCTTGTTAAATATATTGCAAATAATTTATTATTTTTAGTGTATTGTAAATAAGGTATTGTCTTAGTTTCATTTTTTGTTGACTAGTGTTTTACTTCTCTAAGGATGGAAATTGTGAAAAACCCAGTAACTGTCAAACCTTTTAAAGAATCACTGGATTGTGTTCCAAAGTGACTGCAGTACTTTACAGTACTATTAGTAGTGTATTCAGGGCTCGGTTTCTGCATATCATCAAGTTTGGTATTGTCTTTTCAGTTCTGGTCATCCTTGTGGGATAAATGGTATCTCATTGTTTGTGATTTGTGTTCCTCTATGGCTAATGATGTGTGTCTTTCCATGTCCTCATTGTCCATTTATGTATATTAAGAAATAACTATTTTGATTCTGTGCCCATTTTTTATAGAATAGTTGTCTTTTATGTAATAGTGAAAAACTTTAACGTTCTGAACACTTGGTCATTATCCCATATGTTCTGAAGATCTTGTCTGTTTTCTTAATGGTACAGTTTGAAACACAAAGTGTTAAGTTGTACTACAATGCAACTTACCTATTTATTTTCACTTGTGCTTTTGTTCTTGTGTCTGAGAAATCATTGCCTAAGCAAAAGTCATGAAGGTGTATGCATATAATTGTTTCTAAGAGTTTTCTTTTTCTTTTTTTCTTTCTTTTTTGGGGGGGAGATAGGGTTTCTCTGTGTAGCTCTGACTGTCCTGGAACTCACTCTGTAGACGAGGCTGACCTCAATTCAAGAGATCCACATGCCTCTGCCTCCCAAGTGCTGGGATTAAAGGTGTGCGACGCCACCACCTACTTCCCAGAGTTTTATAGTTTTACCTGTTCTGTGTAGATATTTGGTGTGAGGAAATGAGACTCCAGCTTCACTCCTTTGCTTGAGAAGATCCCACTTTCCAACCCCCATTTGAGGAAAAGACTTCTATATTGAATTGTTTTGGTAACTTTGTCAGAAAATGACTATGATATATAGGTTTACTTTGCATTCTCCATTTTATTAGGCTATCTGTCCCTATGCTTGTGATGTTCTGTAAATTAGTGTAGCTTTGAAATGATAATGATTGACATCAGAAAGTCTTATGAAGAGCTGGAGAGATGGCTCAGCAGTAAAGAGGCCCCAGGTTTGATTCCCAGCATTTACAAGGTGGCTCACAATTGTCTGTAACTCTGGCTCCAGGGATCTTGTGCTCTCTTCTGGCTTCTTTGGTCACAGGTGCACACAGTACACAATCATGGAGGCAAACATATACATACTCTTATTTATCATTTGTGTGTATGTGAGCATGGACATGTGTTGAGGTCAGAGGATAACTTTGTGGAGTTGGTTGTTTCCACCTTTAAATGGATTCTGGAAATTGAACTTAGATTCCAGCCTTGTGCAGAAAGTGCTTTTACCATCTCTTCAGCCTGGCATTCACTCTTTTAACTTTTCAACTCACGAGGAATTGGAGACACAGAAGGGGGATAACTTCCCATGGTCCTACATCTGTGAATGACACAACTCTGTTGAGTATTATTTCTACCCATCTTGCTGCAATGTTGACTGGACTGCTATTTAATCTAATGTAGGTGCACCATAGGAAAACATAAAAGATGTGTGATATTCAGAAATGGAGGAAGGATCAAAAATCTTGTCCTTACTTCAGTGTGTTCTTCAAGAGTTGTTATTGGAGGCTCATAAAAGTTGTTGGATTAAAGACGTCACTGCATTTGGAGAATATGGGAGAATTTGGAGGGGAGAATAAAAAAGAGGCTTGGTCAAACACATTATATGCTGTATGAAATTCTCAAGCAATAAATAAGTCTTTTAAAAGAGAGAGTTGACCTTGGAATTCTTAACTACCAAAATGAATACATTTAAATTTGTCCACACTGCGTATTTCATTTCTGTTACTACTTTGACTTCAGTTAAAATGAATATGCATGTGGTGGCATTCCAGTCAGACAACTGATAGCAAAGTCAGCAGCTCTCATTTCATAAGCATAGATGTCTTCAATAAAAGCATACATCAGGAATGATCTTTAGGTATATAATTTTCTTTTCAGAAAATTACCTCATTACTGAGATCACAAATGATGGTGGAATTGTGTTGGGTAAAGGCGGTGTTTTTTTTTTTTTTAGCGGAAGATCCATCCAAAAGCTATGTGAAACTAAGAGACTTTGTGCTTGTAAAGCTTTGTCAAGAGTTGCCCTGTTTCTCCCGGGAAAGATTAATGCAAGGATTCCATGAAGATATGGCCATACAAGCACAACAGAAGTTCAAAATAAATAAGGTATTTTTTTAATTTTTATTTTGTAGGAGGAAAACATCTATTTTTTAAGTACTTAACTATTGTAAGGACATTAAGATGTGTGGGAAGCAACAGTGGTTACATTGTAGGTTCTAAAGTCATACTACCAGGTTCAAGCCTATATCTAGAACTTGGCTCTGTCATCTAGAGCAGTTTAATTTATGGTTTTGTACTTCAGTTTCCTTATTGACAGAATGATGAGGGAATGCATATTATACTATACTAAGTATTCATTTTCCTTTTGGATAGAATAAGAAGAAAATACATTTTATGTTGTACTAAGTATAATAAATAGATCAAAGATGAGTAAAAAGATAAACTGTGCTGGCAGAATATCTTAGTGGGGGTAAAGGAGTTTGCTGCCAATCCTAATGACCTGACTTCAGTCCCCAAGAGCCACATGGTGGAAGGAGAAAGCCAACTCCAGAAAGTTGTTCTGACCTCTAACATGCTCCTTGGTACAAGTGTTGTGACACCACCACCCCCATATAAAAATGCAGTAAAGTCTTTTTAAAATTAAGCTTTTTGGATGGAAAATTTATTTTATATGTATGGATGTTTTTGCCTGCATGTATGTCTGTGCTATGTGCCTGGTACTGAGGAGATTGGAAGGTATCTGATCCCCTGGAACTAACAGTTGTGAGCCACCATGTAGGAACCCAGGCCTTCTAAAAGAATAGCCAGTGCTCTTATAAGCTGTCTCTTTAGTCCAAAAACACTTAAGCCATGAAGTGGCTCTACCCCTGGAGACATATAAGTAGAAAGGTGCTAAGACAATGTGTAATTTTCAGTTTCTATACTTTAATTTTTATTTGTGTTTGGGTCTGGGGCATGCATATGCATTCCTCTGTGCAAGTGTGAAGGTCAGAGGACAACTCCCTAGGGTTGGTTTGTTCCTTCTACATCGTGGGCTCCAGGGATTAAACTCAGGTAATCAGGCTTGACTACACATATCTTTACCTACTGAGCCATCATTTTTGTATGCTCTGTGTATTTGTTTAAATTTTAAAGTAGTAAATAAAGGAGTAGGAAAAACATGGGATGTCAAAGAAGTTCTGTATGCTAGTACATATTCATGAATGAGAGTCGGGGCACTTCATGAGAAGGACAGTGCTTTTTCACATTTAAATGAATTTTAGTGTGAAAATTCATATTGTAACTAATAAAGTTAATGAAACTTCCTTTTGGGGGAGTGTTTCAAGACAGGGTTTCTATGTGTAGTCCTAGCTGTCCTGAATTTGCTCTGTAGGCCAGGCTAGATCTCACAGAGATCTGCCTGCCTCTGCCTTCCAAGTGCTGGGATTAAAGACCACCACTGCCCAATGAAATTTCCTTCTTGAAGCATTCAACTCTTGAAATTCTTTTTCTAATTTGTCTTGACAGGATAACCTTTAGTAAAATCTCTGAAGAGTGGGTAGGGATTGGATTATGAATTCGTGAGCTTCAGAGTGTTCCTGATAAGGACAAGCCATCTGATACTATTGGCCACCTTGGCTTTGAGAGCTTCATGGTTCCTGGATTTCCCTGCACCATTTTAACCCTAATTGCAGCGTTTCTACTAGTTTGTATTCTTTCAGATGCTTCTTTCAGACTTCTTTAAACTCATTTTTTTTTTTCTCATTCCGCTTGGGAGATTTCATCTAAATTGTCAAATCTATATTTTTCTCCTTGAGCTTCAGAACTAAGCCAAAAACCTTCTGATTAGTTTTTACAATACAATGTGAACTAAAACTCCCCATCTTCTGCCCTTTAATAGCTTCCTATTTAAAATAAAGAAGATATATTTAGAAATAATTTATATCTGTTTACTATATCAAACCTATATTTATTGAGTAATTAATAGCTCAGCTTCTAAAGTGTATATGAACATTTTTTTAACAAATGATGGTTTAACAAAAACAAAAAAGGAAACTGCTGCTAAGTAGGGCATGCTGAGCTCATTGTGTCTGATCTGCACCTTGATAATTTCAGCTTCCTTCCAACTTTGTGCATGTTCTTGGCTTTGCTGAGTTTCTTAAAATTTCTCATGAATGCCAAATCTTGCTATTCCTTTATCAGGAACATGTCTTCTGTTTGCCTGGCCAGATAGTACTTGGTTTTTCAGACTGAACTCATAAACTCTTCTAGGAAGTTGAAATAGTCCTCCCACAGACTTCCTACAGCCTACTTCCCCAGCAAAATAAATTCACAATTGAAGTAACAAACAGAAAAGGTACTCTGCTCCATTGGCTTCAGTATACCAAAGCTTGCTGATCTCTCCTCTCCCCTAGCCCCATTTTCCACTGCTATCTGGGGATTGAACCCAAATGCTAGGTATGTGTGTTACCACTTAGCTTTGTCCTCAGCCCTTTAGTCTGTCTTTTTAACTGTTCCTGGGCACAATCAGACCTCTTACATATATGCTGAACTGTTGAAATCCTTAACTTTTAGACCTGAGTTAGATGGTCACCTGTCTGTTTTCTGCTTTGTAAAAACCCATTCATTTCATAGTTTCCCCAGTTACTCCTTATACATCTCTAGACGCCTTGTCTTAGTATTCTTACTTACGCTGTTTTAGTTCGTATTTTCATTGTGTTCATTTGTAATGGTTTTCTGTCTCTTTAAGAGACAAGCCACGCCCACTCCCTCCC
>LOJH01015008.1:11372-21909 GCA_001685095.1 Ellobius talpinus | reverse complement strand
ACTATGTAGACCAGACTGGCCTTGAGCTCACAGAAATCCACCTGCCTCTGCTTCGAAGTGCTGGGATCAAAGGAGTACACCACCATACCCAGCCACAATTGAGTCCTGAAGAAACAGAAAAGTAAGACAAGCAGACCTGTTGGGAGCTGTTCCATCTATCTAGGAGCCGTTCCGTCTGGTTTCTGGCCAGTATGTCAGTGCTTGTCCAACGGATCTCCAGATGAGGCAAAACCCCACAGAGACAGTCTCACTTGTCAAGAACCCGTGGACTTTGCTGGGACCTTGAGGTCTGCATGCTGTCTTCTCCCTTGGAATATTGTTGATTCTTTTGGCTGTTTTGATGTCATTTTGTCAGTCATGCACGGAACAGCTGTGATCATTCCTGGAAACCTCATTTTTTTCCTCAAATATCTTCCCATATAATTCTTTGGGAGCTGATGCTTCTCAGGTTTCTTGTCTGGGGATGTCAGCTGTCACTTCAGATCCTGGGAGGTGCTCTAATTCAGTGCTGACAGGATCGGAGGCAGATCACCCTTATTTCTGTAAATATATTTTGAACAAGATTGTTGTTCTTCAAAATGTGTGCCTATGTCAATCACCTTTAGTAAAGACAGGATGTACCCAGCTTTTTATTTGGTCAAGCTATCAAAATGATAAGTGTTGTTTTGGATTAAAGATGTTTTGATGCAAAAGCTGGGAAAAGAAACCATAATTGACATATTTGTTTTTGCTGGAGGTTAACATTGGAAGATGGGAAAAACTTGTCTGTTAGAATGGGAAAACATACTTGTTTTTGATGCATAAATAAAGATGGCTGGGGGCTGGAGAGACGGCTCAGTGGTTAAGAGCATTGCTTGCTCTTCCAAAGGTCCTGAGTTCAATTCCCGGCAACCCCATGGTGGTTTCACAACCATCTGTAATGAGATCTGGTGCCCTCTTCTGGCCTTCAGTCATATACACAGACAAAATATTGTATACATAAACAAACAAACAAACAAATAAATAATATTTTTAAAAAAGAAAAGATGGCTGGAACTCTTCTGGCCGGCCACTTGTGTGAAACTCATCTGGTGATCAGACAATTCATTTCTCTGTGCCGACACTCTTGCCCCTCCTCAGGACCTGAACCCAGGCTGTGGCGGGGCTGGAACACAGAACAATTATGATTAGCAAGATCGAATAAACAATAAATAATACAAGACTCCCAATTGAATAAGTCTAGAACTACGAGACATCTGTTACCAGTCATCTCCATGTCGTGGGCTGCTTCTGAAGGAGGGGCTCATGCCGCTCACAGTCCTAAAGGCTCAGTCTCTGAAATGGTGTAGTATGCAGCTGTATGCTGAGGACTGTCCTGCTGTGCCACCTCAGGACACAGCAACAACAGAAACATGTGGGAGGAAGCAAGTGACAGCATCTCCAACCAATGGGTACAAGACAGGCAAAATTTCTCTTGGTTCTGTCCTCTCATAAGAACTACCAAAGGGACTGTAAGAAAATGTCACAACCCTAGTGGCCAAGGGCCTCCCTTGGGACTAACCTCCCAGAGGTTCCATTACCTCCTGATAGGACAACCCAGAAGACCAAGCCTTCACACACCTACACCACAGCAACTTCACTATTGAATGCTACCAAATATCTTTAAAGCTGGTGCCGATTCTTCATTTGTTAAAAAGAAGCGATGATGATGGGCATGGTGGCACATCCTATGGTGGCGCATTCCATGGTGGCGCATCCTATGGTGGCACATTCCATGGTGGCGCATCCTATGGTGGCGCATTCCATGGTGGCACATCCCTTTTATCCCCTGCACACAGGAAGCAGAGGCAGGAGGATCTCTGTGAGTCTGAGGCCAACCTGGTCTACAATAGTAAGCCCCAGGCCAGCTAGGGATATGTAGTAAGACCCTGTCTAAACTTAGAAAGGACTGGTGCCAGGAGGAAGAGGGAAGGATTTTTTCCAAACTCACTTTATGAAGCCAGCATTATCTTTTTATTAAGATTTAAAAAATCTTAATTATATATATACATAAATTCAAATATATATAAATATAATTTCAATATATATATGGCATACAGAGCCAGAGGCATTGGATTCCCTTGAAGCTGGAGTTGCAGGTGGCTGTAGCCACCTGATGTGGGTACTGGGTACTAAACTCTGGTTGTCTCTTCAAGAGCAGTACGCCTGCCTACTTTTAACCACTGAGCCATTTCTCTGGCCCCAGGCCAGCACTGTCTTGACAAAAATACATCTTCAGGCCAGAATTCCTAATAAACATCAAAGTACAACTCTCCAACAAACACTAACAAGCAAAATCCAACAGTATGTTAAAAATATTATCCACCACAATCCCATGGGACTCATCCCAAGCAGGGAAGCATGGCTCAACATAGGTCACCAAGAGATGTGATCAGACACATCTGTCCAAATTAGGGTTACTGTTATGACCAAAGCAGCTTGGGAAGGAAGGAGTTTATTTGGCTTATGCTGCCACACCACAGTTCATTATTGAAGGAAGTCAGAGAAGAAACCTGGAGGCAGGAGCTGGTGCAGAGACCATAGAAAGATGCTGTTTACTGACATCATGGCTTCCTCAGTCTGCTTCCTTATAGAACCCAGGACCAGCAATAAGACAACAGAAAACAAACAAACAAACAAATAAATATCACCCAAAATGGAAATAATGAACGAAAGTCAGTAGCACCTGAGGATACCACTGGCTCAGAGATAGCATCACCAACAAGGGCTGATAGCACCATAAATCCCTAATTAAGAAATGCCCTACAGCCAGATTTTATGGAGTCATTTTCTCATTTGAGGTTCCCTGCTTTCAGATGACTCTAGCTGGTATCATGTTGACATAAAGCACACATCCCAACAAAATGAAGCACAAAATCATTCCAATGTCCACAGAAAAAGTCCTTGATAAAATTCAAATCTCTTTACGATAAAAGGGGAAGATGGTCTTTTAACATGATAAAGGCCAGATATAACAAGCCCATAGAAAGCATCATTCTGAATGGAAAGAAAGTGGAAATCTGTGTCTTTAGGTTATTGACCATGATGAGGATGCCAACTTATGCCACTGTTATTCCACACAGTGCTGGGAATCCTGGTCAGCAATAAGGCAACAGAAAAATAAATAAATACATGAATCAAAAGCATCCAAAATGGAAATACTGAACAAAAGTCAGCAGCACCTGAGGATACCATGATATTTAAATATGCATTAGCCTGCTCAAAGACTCCACCAAAAATCTTAGAACCAACAAATGAATTCAGCAAAGAGATAGGACACAAAATGAACATAAAAAAATCAGAAGCATTGCAGCATCCCAATAGTTAATTATCTGAAATAGAAGAAAACAATGCTGTTTGCAAGAACCAGAGAGAGACACAGACTGACAGACTGACAGACAGAGACAGACCTGGAAATTAATTTAACTAAAGAAAACTGAATGAAAGTCATTGACAGGACACAAAGGAATAGTATACCACCTGCAGGATTAGACAAACCAGTATTGTTAAGCTATCCACACCACCTGAAGGGTCTACAGATTTCATGCAATCCCTCTTAAAATAACAATATTGTTCTTCACAAAACTGGGAAACATAATGAGGAAGAATAGCCAAAACAACTTTGAATGAAAAGAGCAAAGGAGCACTAGGTTATTGATCCCAAGACACACAGAAGCGTCCTCCTCCATCTCTCTTAGGATTTACAGCTTCAGCTCCTGCATTTAGCTTGTAACCTGCTTAGCATTGATGTGGCACATGGTGAGAGACAGGGGTCTAGTTTCATCCCTCTGTATGTGGGCACTCAGTTTCCCCATTGAGTGAGCACACAGTCCTTTCCATACTAGTCAGCTCTCCGGTATTGCAACCCATACCTGAGATAAAACAGTCTAAAAAAAAGAAATAAAGGTTTATTTGGAGGTGTTTGTTCACAGCCAGTTGGTTCTACTGCCTTGAGCCCGTAGCAGCATATTATATTATGGCAGAATGGGTGGTGGAGAAAGCCAGTTCAGGTATGAGATGGGAAAGGGTCAGGGTCCCCAGCAACTGGAAAACCTCCCAGTAGTCTCCATTTCTTAAAGTTTCTGCCCCTCCCTTAGCATCAGGGACTGGGAACTCAGTCTTAGCACATGAACTGGGGAACTTCACCCAAGCCATAGCAGTGCTTTGACAAAGATCAGTTGACTGTGAATTCATGTGTTCTGTGTTCCTTTGCATTTGTCTACATCTATTTTTGTTACCATCATTGAGTTTGCCAGTGCATGCTGTCTTGATTACTATAGCTTTGTAATATGCTTTGAAAAAGTAGTCTCACACTAAACATCTGATACAGATATTACCTAGAACACGGAAGGAACTTGTATGGCTTTGTAGCAAACAATCTAACTGAAAAAGAGGTAACAGGTCTAAATTGGCATTTCTCAAAAGAATACACACAAATTGCCAACAGGAATATGAAAAAGTTCACAACATCATTAATCACTGGAGAAGTGGAAACAAAAAGCCCAATAGAATATTACCTCCCTTTCTATAGTCAGAAGAGCTATAAGCAGAAGGTCACAACTGTCATGAGGATAAGAAGGGGAATCCTTAGATGTCATGGGTGGGTGCCAACTAGCAGACCCTTGTAGGAAACAGTATAGAGGGTCCTTACACATGAACCATAGAACCATACAATCCAGCTCTCCCAACACAATAGAACATACACATCAAGAGACCAGAGTTAAGGCAGACTCTCTAGATAGGGAGAAGGGCCATGGCTAGGTAAGATAGGCATCAAATTTCCAAGTTGGCTGACTTCTTCCTTGCTCTCCTGACTTGAGACAAAAGCCTGGCAGCTTTGGACTCCCACCAGCAGGTCCCTGTTGACAGACTGGCCCAACAAGTTTCAGACCAGATGAGGACACGTCTGTCACATTAACAGTTGAGGACCAATCAAACTAATCAACCTTAAATTAGGGGGGGACTCTTCGGAGGCCTAGATTTTAGGCTTCCCGAGTGCCCCCCACTTTGTAGAGGGCCTTTTCTCTGTGTGTCTGCTGCATGTGTGTGTTTCCTCACCCTAAATAAATGCCTTTCTGCAACTGCTGATTCTGTGTGCTTGAGATCTCTCTACTGCTACCTGTTACACTGCAGATTTTCCTGCCTTTTGATTCTTTAACTGGCAGAGAAAACAAGCCCTACCAAGACCGCTAGACTGTATGACTATGACCCAGCTGTCTATGCGTGAGGCATTTGCCCAAAGGAGGCAATACCATAAATCAGAGACATCTGCATTCCCATGCTTTTATTTATTCCTAATAGTCAGAAATGGAAACAAAAAAGTGCCTATCAACTGTTGACAGGATAAAGAGAATGAGACAGATGTAAATGCGTGCACGCACACGCACACACACACACACACATTCCTCCTGTGGTAGTTTGAATGTAATTGGCAATTGGCCCCCATAATCTCATAGGGAGTGGCACTATTAGGAGATGTGGCTTTTTGGAGTTGGTGTGGCCTAGTTGGAGGAAGTGCGTCACTGTGGGGGTGGGGTTTGAGGTTTCCTATGCTCAGGATACCACCCAATGTCTCAGTTGACTTCCTGTTGCCTGCAAGCCAAGATGTAGCCAGCACTATGTCTGCCTGCATGCAGCCATGCTCCCTGTCATGATAATAATGGACTGAACCTTTGAAACTGTGAGTCACCCCAAAGAAATTCTTTTTAAGAGTTTCCATAGTCATGGTGTCTCTTCACAGCAATAGAAACCCTAGCTAAGATACCTCCCCATTATCATTTCTTGTCCCCCTACCTTTCCTGCTGAACCCTTGCTTCTTCCCAAGTCCTCCAACTTTCACATCTTTGTTTTGTTTTGGAGACCCATTGAGTTTAATTAGGTAATCCCCCTCAAATTAATAGACTGATTCAATTTAATTCCTCCAAATAATATCCAAAGGTTTTTTGGTAGCAATTAATACATGATTTTAAAATTTTCATGAAAATGTAAAAGAAAGCTAGACACAGTGGCACAGGCCTGTAATCCTAGCTTATTGAGAAGCTGAGGCAGGAGCATCACATTCAGGGCCTGCCTGGGATGCAGGATGAGTTGAAAGCCAGTCTCAGCAACTTTGTGAGCTCCTGCCTCAAGATTGAAAGTAAAAAGAGGGTCGAGGGAACTGGTTGATGGGAAGAGCATTTGCCTAGCATGTGTGAGGACTTGGTTTAACCCCTAGTGGGTGTGGGGTGGGGGAGGCAAGGCATAGCCAAGCACTTAGACTAGGCCCAAGCAGGTTTTAAAAAGAAAAACAAAGTTCATGAATTTTATCACCTGATTTGAAAACTTCCTATAAGACTTTGCAGTCAAGATAGACTGATAACTCAGAAGGGTAGAATTAGTAGTCCAGAATACTTTAGAGTCTTTAAAGTCTGACTTTAGAGTCAGATGATTCCTTCTCCCACCCTGTGTGCTTGGGAACAAACTTATGGTTTCACACAAACTAGGCAAGAGCTCTTCCCAACCCTACTCAAGAAATTTTGGACTGAATTGCCAAGATAATTAACTAGGTAACATATCTTTTTCTTTTTTAAAATTTATTTATTTTTATTTTATGTGCATGGGTATCTTGCCTGCATGTATGTCTGTGTGAGRGTGTCAGATCTTGGAGTTAGAGACAGTTGTGAGCCACCATGTGGGTGCTGGGAATTAAACCCATGTCATCTGGAAGAGTAGCCAGTGCTCTTAACTGCTGAGCCATCTCTCCAGCTCCAAGCTCTGGTAATATATATATACACACATACAAATATTCTGGGACAATTGAATACACATGTGCACAAAAGAAAAAAACTTTACTTTCCTTTTACTTTACATTAATTTAAAATGCATCAAAGACTGAAATATAAAATTCCTTAAAGAAAACGCAGGAGGAAATTCCTGTCACCTTGGATTAGGCAAAGATTTCTTAGATGATCCATAAATGAATGTGGACTTCATCAAAATGAAATCTTAAAAAATAGTTCATAGGCTGTTAAAAAAAAAACCTCACAAGCCAGAAGAAAATATTTGCATGTCTGATGTAAACAGTACACAGAATATATAGAGTCTTTACAAAGCAATAATAAGATCTATTTTTTTTTAAAAAAAGGGGTGGGGCATGGTTTTGAGTAGGCATTTCACCAAAGAAGATTCCTAAACAACAAACAAAGCATGAAGAGATCTCCTCTGAAGTCATCAGGGAATTGCGGAAGGAGTAAGGGAAGTTTTGTTTCATCCGTGTTATAAAGGGTTAGTAAAGAAGACTGATAATAATAGGTAGAAATATAAAATAGTATGGGCACTTGGGAAAACAATCGACTACACTGCAGCTCAAGGTAGCCTTGAACTCATGATCTTCTTGCCTCAGCATCCCAAGTCCTGGTACCACAGGCATGCAATGCCAAATCCCACTTGTGGTTCATTGAAAGGTTACAAATAGTATAAATTTTAAGATAAACATTTAAAAAGTTAAACAGTTGCTATTCCATCTAACATTTCCACTTCTAGAAGCGAGTGGAGGGTGAAAGTAATTGCCCACATAGTTATTTATAGAGAAATGTTCAAAGTCATATTGGTCAGGGTAACCCAACCCCGGAGACAAAGGGAGCATCCGTCATACAGTGGATGGGAAATAAAATGTGATGCATCTGCAGAATAGAGCACTTGTCAGCAACAGAAAGAAGCTGACTTCTGGGGCACGTTAACAAATCAGCCTCGGAGAGAGACTAGATAAAAGAAGACAGTGAAGATTATCCATGGCATGAGTCCCTGTATATGGACTCTCTACAGAGCCAGAAAACGTCAGTGGCAGGCTAACAGGAAGAGGAAACTCATTTCAAAGGGGGATAACTCTTGCAATAAAGAACTGTTTTAGTATTAGGCCGTGGTGATGTTTGCGCAAAGGTGAAACTCCACTAGAAAGTTCTGCTGCACTCTCACACGGGTGGATTTTATCTGTCCACTGTCTCAATACGTTGTAAAAGAGTGTTATGGTTGTTTGAGAATTAAATCCCCATCACATCTGGCTTCTTAATCAACCTAAAGATTACCCTCTCCTTTAAATACACCGGCACAGAAATCATATAATTCCTTTCCTCCATAAAACGAAACTACACTTCTTTGTTTTCCACATCATATACTCTCTATGTTGCCAACCATTTGGTTGGGGTGTACACACACACACACACACACACACACACACACACACTTGCATGCCCATGGAAGCCAGAAGAGAACATCAGATCCCCTGGAGCTATAGGTGCTTGTGAGCCTTCAGATGTAGATGCTGGGAGCCAAGCTCTGGTTCTCTGCAAGAGCTCGTGTTGAGTTGACATAGAACTATCTAGCACAGCAGACAACACTAATCAGTCATAGCATCCCCGGGGGTGGGGGACTAAAAACCCTTCGGAAGGCAGTGTTCTGGGAACTCACTATGATTAAAATGAAATTGAACTTGCTTCTGCTAGAGACAAAGATTGGATTAGCTTTACACGAAGCTTAAGATATCTGAAGCAGGGCACGGTGCTGCCTGTCTTTAATTCTAGCACTTGGAGGGCAGAGGCAGGTGGATCTCGGGTGTTTAAAGCCAGCCTGCTCTACATAGTGTATTCTGGGTCAACCAGAGCTACACAGTGGGATCCTGTCTTAAAAATATATTTTTACCTCTTTTTTTCCACATACTACTCAGAAAGTCAGGTACTATACTCATTAATTCATTTTTAATTAATTTCTCAAAAATGTTTTTCCTTATGACTTTCATGTATTAAATTTAATTAACTTATGATATGGACATGCAACAGGATCTTGCTAAGGTTCCCAGGTTGGCCTTGAACTATCTATGCAGTCCAGACTGGCCTTACATTTATGATGCTCCTGGCTCAACCTCACAACTATTAACATTACCACACTCACCTGTGTGTTTAATTTAAATACTTATAATCAAAATACTGTGATTGGTTTTCAGTTGACACTTTTCCAGATTCATAATTTTGTAACCATAGAATTACAGGGGAGAAAGAATTCCTATACAGGTCAACTGCACTATAATAGGCATGTAGAGCTTCATACATGTTCTTGGCATGTACATTAATATACTCACAAAGCTGTGTGACCATCATGGGCTTCCTATCAGTCCCACCTTTTTATTTTATACTCGTTTCTCTAAATAATCTGACATCTGGATTGTTGAGTCAGCCGCAGGTGTAGCCTCTCTAACGCTGCGTTAATAAAACAGTACAGAACTGTCGAGCCCCCTCCCCCCTCCCCTCCCCCCAGTCTGCCTGGCAGCCAGGTTTACTGCCAAAGGAGGCGCTAAGTGCCAGCCGGCACATCACCCTACTGTTTTCTACAAGTTATGAGTCCTAGAATCTGGCTGAGATCTGTGAAACTTCTTGCCTTGCGATTTTGGCACTGCTATGCACTCATCTCCCACGCTTAAAGATTAGGACAAGATAGATCTGTGTCTACTCTCCTTAGAAGTAAAGAGTAAAGAGTTATTTAGTGTATTGTTCCCATGCTTCCTGACAAGATAGACCATACATATGTACGTACGCACGCACACACATGTGCACACACATGCACACACTTGTTTGTTGAGTGAATAACTGAGTACTTCCACAAAGTCTTCTGGCCATGACTTCATAGATCTCTAACTAGCTATTTTGGTAGTTACCGCCCACTGTTGACTTCTGCCTACCCATCAGCCTTAGCTCAAATGCAACTTTCTGTCTGTCATGCCTTTTGAATTCCCTTCACTGAGTTGGACACTATATAAGAGTTTCACACTAGATAAGAGCTGCATGAGGGGGTTTCCATATTCATTTCTGGATTCACCTTAATGTTCACAAGCTTAGTGACCACTAGTTGTGAGTGCTCAAGCGAATCCTGTGGAATGAGCGAAGAGAACTGGAAACGCAGCTTGTCTCGGTCAAAAGACAAAAATGCAGCCAGTGTAACCAGATGTTTTGGGTTGTGTTCACCTGTCGTGAATCTTATTTATTTAGCAACTTCATTGAAACGTAATTCACATAGTATAAAATTCACTCATTAGGATCTGACTGTCTTCTTGCCTCTCACTTAGTATGTGAAGGTCATTTTTTTTTCTGATGAGGAAAGGGGAAGAAAATCGAAGTAGCATGTTGCCAAATCTTAATAGAGAATGGGCCCTTCCAGTTCTATTTTCCAGGGCTTGTTTTCCTGCCTCACTTCCCAACTGTGACACCAAGCAAATTCACATTTCTAAGCCCTGGATCCGGATTTATAAAATTTCACCAGTGCAATATCTTCATCGGACCCTCTCAGGATGAATTATGATGGCCCGAGTAAAGGATCCAGCCAGAGAGATAGCACTGTGAAACACTGCTGGTTCCTTCCCCCGACTCATCCCCTGCTAACCTCGGACTCTCAAATGGCAGTCTGTTCTTTCACCATTTGTTCTGAGCAGATTTTTAAAAATACCCAACCTGCCTGCTTCCTGAGTCACCTCCTTCTGTGGGTTAGCTTTCCC
>LOJH01015008.1:0-11239 GCA_001685095.1 Ellobius talpinus | reverse complement strand
AAAGAACACAACCCACCCAAGATCATTACAGAAACCATGGTTTCCTTACTGCCAATTTCTTTGCTGAAAGTATTGTAGACCAGAATCTTATTACCCCAAGCCTCTGTTCTTTGAAAATGTCTTTTTCCCATCAAAAGAAGAGCTTTTCCCTTTAAGCCTCTTGTCTCAAAATCGCCTATCTTTTCTTTGACCTGCTTCTTCTAAAGTCTGTATTCTCCGTGTCTTGTATTTACAATCCCCGCTTGTACCGCTTCCCCAGGACCCACCGGTTCTTCCCCTGGAGTCACATTACATCAGCCTCACTAATGCATATCGGTTACGTATCAGATGTTTTATTATAGGCAGTCCATTAAAAAAAACGAGCCTGGACACAGGTTCGATTTAACATGGAGGACAAATTGTCTGAGGTCAAGTACAAACTGTTCCGAGATAGGGGGTGAGGGGGACGACAAATACTTATATTCATATTAAATATCTATATATACCTGTTGAGTTTGTGCTTTTTCTCAACGCTTCAGAGACCCCCGAACTTTGAAGTGATTGAGACAGTAGAGGATGGGTTTCCAGAAATTTCGCCCCGAATTAAAAGCTCCATTAAAAAGGCTGCTCCATGCGTTCAAGTAACACCCACCAACAAAAACCATCTCCACAACCACCAGGTTATCTCACCGGCGAGTGAGACTGCAAGGTTTGGGGGATCGACTGTACCACTTTGTGTTTGTGCATGGGGGGATTCGAGGCCGCTTGGCCGTCTTCTTCGCCTTGGCTCTGCCCCTGTCTCCCCTGCTCCGGCTTCCCCAGTGCGTCCAGCCAGCGCTTTATAGGTGCAGTCTGGGCGGCTCCGCCGGCTGTTTTTCGACTCCTTCGGGTTGTGATTGCTCCTGTGATCCGCAAAGATGCAGCTGAAGCCGATGGAGATTAACCCCGAGGTAAGCGTAGCAGCTGGGCCGCCATGGGAGCGCACGGCCCGGCCTTAGCTCCAGCCAAAGAGTCGAATCGGATCGCTTTATTATCTTTTTCCTTTTTGCATTTGCCTTTCAGATGCTGAACAAAGTGAGTGGTGCGCAGCCTCTGTCCCTCTCCTCCGGGAGCATCGTCAGAGACGCCCAGCCGGCCGCGCCCTTCGCAATGGAGGTGGCCGGGCTGAGGCGCCCTGCTGGATGTCTTTTCTGCCCTGAGTTATTTAGGGATTGGGGATAACCGAGAGATAGATGAAAGGGAGGTGGTGGAAGATGCACCCAGACAGGAGCGAGCGCGAGGAGCAGCTCTCGAGGGCGTGGCGACTGCCTAGGGGACCCTAGTCTGAGGGCTTCGCGGGAGCCACGTGTGGGCCGAGCTTTGTGCTGTGTCACTGCGCGCGGCACGGAGGGTGGGACGTCGCAGAGGCTCCTCCTAGACCCGGTCGGGGACGTGGGGGGGGGATGCGCGACCTGACCCCACCCCTTAGCAGGTGCCCATCACTTGTCTGGCTCTTCCGTCTGGCTGCCCTGTCTCCTCTCTGCAGGTGTTGGCCAAGCTGGGTGTCGCCGGCCAGTGGCGCTTCGCAGACGTGCTAGGGCTGGAGGAGGAGACTCTGGGCTCAGTGCCATCCCCTGCCTGCGCGCTGCTGCTGCTGTTTCCCCTCACGGCCCAGGTAGGGTGAGATTTGTGATGGGCGGGTCTCAGATGATGCACAGTGTTTTGGGATGCGCTCTTAGTCCGCGCTGCCCCCCTTTCCCGTGGGGTAGGGAATAAAGATTGCACCTCGTAGGATGGGGAGGTGCCTGATTTCGTGGTACCTATTCATTGGCGCTCCTGTTGTAATGGCCATTATTGGAAGAGATGAAGCGTATTGATCCTATTTTTCCAGTTATCCAGAGGAACTCGCTTGGTTCCATCCACTTGGGGATGACTGTGGTTTCCTTTTAAGGTCACTGTTTGGTTCTCAGACTTCCACCTAGCTGTAAATTGAAGAAGGCCTGGCTTGCTTAAACCAAACTGTTCCCTTAATTTACCACCTCCATCTGCTTTTCTGGTGGATTGAGGGCTCTTTTCCATGTGCCCCCCGCAGCAGGCACACTGTTGAACCAGCTGTTTTAAAGCTGAATCTTTTCAGCAGCTGTCTCTACCTCTATGACCTTGTGTCTTCAGCAGTCATGGAAACACCCTTGCATTTTTTGAAAAGGTCTTCCATCTTCCAGTGTTCGGGGATGTATGTGACGCCAACACTGAGCATCAGATACAAAAACAAAACAGTGGATATGTGTTATCTTATCGTGTCCCTGCAAAACATGGCACTGCCTGTTTCCTGTTTCTGTTAATTGCCCGCAGAATTTAGAAGGGGAAGAAATGGGCAAAACTTGGAGGCATTGGCATTTCTGGCCTCACTCTAAATGGGATGAGGTTAAATAAATACCATCCTAAGGGCAGGTGTTCTTGGAGAATTCTTGACCAAAACTAAGCTGTATGGAAAGGCCTAGGCCTTCCTCCTAGCAAATGGTCTCTCGTGAGTTCAAACACGTAGTGCGGAAGATCCCAGTGACTTGTCTCCTAGTTGGAGCTCTTATTGCAACCCTTGCATGTCAGGCCGACTTCCTTGACTGCACCAAAGCTGGCGTCTCCTGCTCAGTCGAGTGGTTCCGGAGCTGCTCTTGACAGGCCCCATAATGACTTGGAGGTTTTGACCAGAGCTCAGGCAAGGCCTCTGGGAGGCAGTGGCGCAGCCTGTTTGCTTTCGGCTGCTCACTGGTCTCATTTTGCAGGCTCCAGTGGATCTTTTTAGAGAACATTCCAGTTTGGCTGACTGCTGTTTTATTCTGTAGCTGCAGTCCAGTCTGCCCCATATATTGAGTACCTGGTCTACATGTGTCATGTGTAAAACACTGAAGAATTTTTAATGGAAAATGAAACTTAGTTCGACTTCCATCCATAAGTTAATTTAGGAACCATTAGTCCTGACTCCGGTTATATTGGGAAACCCTAAATGAACATCTTAATTCATTTTGTGGTGGTGAGATTGCTATAGAAGCATCTCTGTACAAGAGCACAAACAAGTAAAGGGGGGCGCTAGTCTGTTTCACAACTGTAGCTGATTAGCCTTGAAAGGTGTGCAAACCCTTAACAGTAAACAGGATGCCAGAACATCTTAAAGTGGCGGTTCAGTTCACCCTGTGGGACAGACAATCCTGCTCCTGTTCTAGAGCCACAGAGTAAACACACACTCCACTTCCATGTACAGTAAACGCAAGGCTACTAGATGCAGATAAGGCTGGCTGATTGCTGGGTGACTTCTGCTGGCTGTGGGCAGTCGGCGTCTCCATGGCAGTAGCACCTGCTTTTAATTGACAATTCCTGACTGCTCAGGGCTTTCAAACTCGCCAGTGAGAGGAATACAGTCTCCTGAGTCATTGCACAAGAAGCGGGCAATGACTTGAGTAAATTCCGTTCGTATGGCAGAGTCTAGATGATTGCTACCGGTCTCCTCTCCAGTTAGACTCTCTACCCTGCCGTATCACTGGCAAGGATAAACCAGTGCTTTGTCTTCCTCTTAAAAGGTGAAAAGGTTTTGATTTTTGTTTTTGTTTTTTAAATCATTATCCACTCCTTGTACTGATGCCTTTCTAAAACAAAACAAAGGGGAAACAAAGTCCTTGCCTCCACTTGCCCCTTCCAACAGTTAAAGCCTGTTTAAATACATCGACTCTCACACAAATGAAACAGTTCAGGAACGGAGAAACAGACATCAGTTGGTGTTGCCCTAAGGTTGATGAGGACACCTGTATGAAATACAGCCATTGTTCTTGTTGAAGGGAGGAAACCCTGAGCAGGGCTCTTTCCGGATCTCCTGATACCTCGCTGCCGCCAGCTAAAGGTTGCTGTGGTGTCTAGACAGCCTTGGGCACCATCCAGGGCAGTACCTGCACTGCAGCATCAGGGTGGAGCCCCACGGCCTGCCTGGGGAGGGGAGGGAGATGGACTCTCTGAGCATCAGCCAGCATATAGAACCATGGCTGCTGCTCCTGGCCGCACATCCAACTGCACATATCTTTAGGACTGGCTGGACTGCCATGTGTGTTTGTATTTTGAGATGAAAAAAATCACCCCCCCCATTCACAGCATGAGAACTTCAGGAAAAAACAAATTGAGGAACTGAAGGGCCAAGAAGTTAGTCCTAAAGTGTACTTCATGAAGCAGACCATTGGAAACTCTTGTGGTACCGTCGGGCTGATCCATGCAGTGGCCAATAATCAAGACAAGCTGGAATTTGGTACTTGGGGCTTAATAATTTGGGCATCCGCTATTTTTTGAACGTTTTTGTTTTTATTGTTTGTTTTGTTTTTATGTGTGGGTGTGTGCCGTAGCATGCCTGTGGGGGTTAGAGTATGTACAGCTCTGTGGAGCTGTCTCCTTCCACTTGATGGAGGTTTGGGGGGGACTGAACTCGGGCTGTCTAGCTGGCTCTCAGTTACCTGCTGTTTAAACTTGAGACGTGGGGTTTAAAGACTTCACAGCTTAATGGCTACAGTTTATTTCAGCACTAGATAAGCAAAGACACACATGATGGGGCAGGACAGGATCTCACTCTAATTCTGGCTAGCCTGAATTGAATAAACTCAAGGTGATCCTCTTGCCTCGGCTGCCTGCTGGGGTTTACAGGTGTGTGCATCCACACCTGTCTTGACAGTTGTTTGAAGCCTGTTAAATCACACAGACTACTCAGCCGGATCCAGTGCCACGAATGGAGTTTTGCTGTTTCTCTTTGGAGGGGAGGAAAGTAATCCTCCAAGTTCCTGCTGCCTCCCCTGCACAGTGAGCTTCCCGTGTAGCCTTTTCTTTTTTTCCCTTCTCATCTCGCAGCTTTGCAGGGGCTCAGGTGAGAGAAGGAATACTTGAGGGCCAGCTGGTATAAAGATTCTCACATACACTCCTTTTAATTCTCAAAATTCTAAGGGACTAAAGGTGACAGCCAGAAGATGTGGATCAGCAGGGCCTATCTGCAATAATTCTGTGTCCCCTAGTTGACAGAGGGACCAGGACAGCGGAGAGCCACTGACCCAGGAAAGCATAGCAGTAAGCTGAAACCTTGAAGGACGCAGCTGTGAGCAGTCAGGTGCAGGGCTTCTGCCCTTCTCCAGGGGAAGCTGAACGGGATGTAGGGAAAGATGTCTGAACCCGTAAGCCTGTAAGAGTCAGAAAGAAAATGTTGCGTTCATGTAGCAGTTACGTGTGATTTAGGCCAAGAATCAGCAAAGTTTCTTAAAACGCTGGAGAGTAAGTCTTTTAGGCTCTAAGAGCTGTGTGGTCTCTGACTTTGTAGCCAAAAACCTGCCACAGCAATGCTGGAAGCAGATGGGCATGGTTGGGTTTACCTAAAACTTGATTTATTAAAAAGAAATAATAGTAATTTGCCATCTCCTAATTTTGAATGGCTGCAGGTGGCTACAAGTTGACTATCCTCAGCACTGTTGCCCCTGCAGATCAAATATAGACCCTGAGGCAAGGGGGATCACTTGAGCCTATTCAAGGCCACTGAAACCTATGTCCAAAAAATGTGTAGTTTAGTAGTTCATTTGTCTAGCAGTGCAAGGCCCTGGGGTTGATCTAACTCATCCACAGCTACACGCAAGCACACTTACATATACATTTGTTTTCACAACAATGCTTGGATTAAAAGGTAATTTAGTTTCTAAATTAGAATGCTTGCTTGTCCATAAGTACCTAGGTCTAGAAGTTCTTTTTCCAGTCTGGTTGTGATGAAGCTGTCTTAGGAAGCTGTGTTTGGTCCTTTTTATTTCCTCTATGAATCCTTACTTTGTCTAAAGTCTGTTCCCGGGATCAAGGGGAATGTTAGAACCATGGTAGAGCCAAGATCCAAGAGTTCATTTGACTCGGTCCTTCCATGGAGTTAGAGGATCCCCATCAATCCCAGGTTTTGGTTTTCTTTTTCAGTAATGGGGATCAAGTCCAGGCTAGGAAAGTACTATAGGATGGAGCCCACCCTCAGCCTCCCCAGATTTTGAAATAGTCCCCGTGAACCGAATCTGTTAAACTTAGAGCTGACATTTGGAGCTGAGGTCATTTAGAACCATTCTTGCTGCAGCTGGGTCTCCTACCTTCTGTATGTGTTCCATTGAGCAGCGGCCTTGCTGATACCAAAGGTGACTGCGCTGGGCTCTTAAGCCAGAGAGCTTAAGAGTCTTAAGCTTAAGGTCTTCATATTTCTGTCTTAAGATATCTATGCTCATGGCATTCTATATTCCATTTGCCACTCTGAAATAAAAGCCTAAGTTTTTGGAACTGTTACTAGGTTAGAGTGTAATTGTGTCTCCGTATATATAATAGGTGTTCCGTTTGAATTGGGAAAAGATTCAGTCAGCCGCAGACATAGTAGGCTCTTCTTTTAAGGGACTAGGACCCCACAAATACATGATTCAAGTATATGGATGCTGTAAGGAAGTGGCGAGATTTGAGACACGGGTGGGGCAGGATTGGGGTGTCAGGGACCAGGTGAAAGAAAGAGCATCTGCATTGGAAGGGTGGAGCAGCCTGTCTGGCTTGGTTGCAGCAGCAAGGAGGCTTGGGAAGCTCTGTGTAAAGGGGCAGCTCATCCACATCCCTGGAGGCCATGTATAGGTCGAGGTGGGTCATAGGGCCAGGCGTGCAAAGGCCTAAGTGGGCAAGAACTGTGTGTGCCCTCTTACACTGTCCAATCTATGCTAATTCGTACCTTTTCTTTTTAAGAGGATGGGTCAGTCCTAAAGCAGTTTCTTTCTGAAACGGAGAAGATGTCCCCCGAAGACAGAGCGAAGTGCTTTGAGAAAAACGAGGTAGACAGGGCTTCTGTAGCATTGCTTTTACATAGCTCTGGAGGGCTACACCGCATGCTAACGGCTTTCTCTCTCCTGCAGGCCATTCAGGCGGCCCATGACTCCGTGGCCCAGGAGGGCCAGTGTCGGGTAAATACCAATACAAGTACAGACCTGAGCCAGGCTGAACCCACGCGCCCTCTGTTTCCTGTGGGATAGTTACAGGAATCACGTACTGTAATGCAGTGGCCTGCAGGTGTTGCCCAGCAAGGTCAACTGACCCCAGAAGATCCTCTTATAACATAGAGTTGATCTGTTCCCCTCCATTAGTCTAAGAAGTCTGCTTGGCAATTAGAATAAGTCAGTGGTCGATTCTGTGATTAGCTTGTAAGAGCCTGTGGGTTCAGCTTTAGCACCAAAAAATAAGTAAGCCATAGTGTGTGAAGAGACCCACTAAACTCAATGCAAAATTTAACTTGGAAGCCAGGGCCTGCATTGGCACAGCTGTCTCCTGCCTTCTTGACTTAAAGCAAGATACCCTTCCCTGGGCCTAATCTCCTTCCCACTAAAAAGCATGCAATACATAGGCCTGCAGAGTTGGCCCAACTATTCCAGCATTTCCGCCTCCCACTCTTAGAGAGTAAGAGAATATTTTTAATAAGTTCATCTGCTACTTCATTAATTTTTTTTTTACTTGGCTCTTCAGGTAGACGACAAAGTGAATTTTCATTTTATTCTGTTCAACAACGTAGATGGCCACCTCTATGAACTTGGTATGTATGGCTCCATCTTGGAATCCAGTAGAATATCTCTCTTATGGACAGCGCTGGTGTGTGACTTTCCGGCAGTATATATGCAATGGTTTATGTTGCCATAACTGTATTCCACTGGGGACATTTAGCCCTGTCACACCCAGCTGGCCCTCCTCAGGCAACTAAAATGCCCAGTGAACAGCTTCAGTGACAAGCCAGTGAGAAGGTCAATCAGAGTGGCATCAGTTGTAGGGTTCATGGCACTTCCTCACCCCATTCACTTACAGTGTCCCCTGACATCGTCCATTTTACACAGGGATCAGTGCCTGAATGTGACCTTCTGTAATATTACAGAAAATGCTTCTGTAAAGTGAATTTGGTAAGATTTGTTTGTTGGAGACAGGCTCTCTTTACCAATGCCTGGCTGTCCTTTAACTCACTATGTAGACCAGACTGGCCTTGAACTCACAAATCAATTTGCGTTTACCTCTTAAATGCTGGAATTAGTGGAATGCACCACCATTCCCAGGTTGTAAAGTGAATTTGGCTCTGTTGAGCATAGTTTCTATTTATGGAAATGAAAAGGAATATCCATCTTGTAAAATTTGTCCCTTTTACTTTACTGGAAAAGGCTCATAGCTGTATCTTCTCAGACTTAGACTCCCAAGGGCAAAGGAGACAGGGAAATCAGCTGTCACTAAAGCATTCTTTCCGGTAGAGACTGCCTGACGCTGTTTTATCCAAAACACGGGGGGTACAGTTCCCCGTTAGGGTAACTGGGTCAGACGGGTGTGATCCCAGCTGTAGACTAGAATTATCGGTGACTGTCCAGGAGTGCTCAAACTCATTGTATCCTGTTGCTCTGAGATCAGGTTTCCCTCGTGGGAATGATAGCAGCCTTTGGAAGAATCTACAAATCCTTCTGGGTTGGGCAGCTACTGTATTCTGAAAATGTGTAGGGAAAGCTGACCCGCCTGGCTTCTTTGTTCCAGATGGGCGAATGCCCTTTCCCGTGAACCATGGCGCCAGTTCAGAGGACACTCTGCTGCAGGTAATCCTGGGAATGCATCTCTTTCCATTGCAGACACACATCTTCCCACTACTTCTGTGTAATTGTGCTGACATTCAGAATGCCAGCGTCAGCTGTGTTGGTTAATAGCATTCTGTAGGGCTTAAAGATCCTTTAGGCATTCTAGCTGCCTCGCTTTAGAGCAGGTGGTTTTAAACAGGATCCTTCAAAGAAGCCCTGGCTAATCTGTTTCGTATGCCATCTTTAGTTAGAATGGCTTGAAAGCCATTGCTTGGCTTTCGTGTGGGATTAAGGTAGCCCTTGTTTCCTGGTGGGGTTACACCATCACTAAAGAGTGGAATATCAATTTTCTTTGCCTTCTGTAATCCTCTGATGCTTCTCGGTGCGGGTTAGCCTTGTTGGGTATATGTTACAAATGTTGGCTAGGTAAATTAAATAATTTTCCCCCCATGGTTTACTGGCATTGGAGAGCAGAGGATTTGGGATTACTTGACTAGAGAGGTGCCATGCTGCTCTTACAGAGGACCCAAGTTCGGTTCCCAGTACCCACCATCCAGGCAGCTCCCAACTCCCTGTCATTGTGGTTTTAGGGCATTCACAAATGTGTACAAACTCATACACATTCTCATAACTAAAAACGGTGCTGGAGAGATGGCTTAGTGGATGGGTACTGATGCGCTTGCAGAGGATCTGGGTTTGGTCCCTAGCACCACATGGTGGCTCGCAGTCGTCTGCAACTCCTTTTCCAGGGGATCTGATGCCCTTTTCTTGCCTCCACAGGCACCAGGAATGCAAGTGGTACCTAGGTACTCATGCAGGCAAAACACCCATATACTTCAAAAAAATTAAAAAAAAATCTTTAAGATTCAGGACTGTACACCTATCCTGCTAGAAGTGACTATTGAAAACTCAGTTCTGAACTGTTCTGGGCCTTTTTGACCTTAAAAATACGCCTTTAGAATAGAATCCTGATGCTATTGCAAAGGAATGTCTTATGATAAAATGTAAGACATTGAGGTATGACTTTATTTGTAGTGGCAACAACAGCTAATGTTCCCTCAGCACTTGGTGTGCACACAGTGAGGGTCAGCAAAGGTTGTCTGTGAGAAGATAGGAAGTTCTGGGGCTTTGTGTGGTGCGTGGCTCTGTGACAGGTCCCCGGAGCTGCTTCTGCCACTCTAAGCTCTGCTAGATGGTAACTAAACAGACGTGTCTACTGGTGTCTGTCAAAGGTTTGTTCACCAAATTGGCAAGAGGCTGGGTTTGGCCTGTAGGCTGCAGTTGCTGACTCCTGGTCTGGATGACTCCCTAAGTGAGTTCTACCTTCTGTTGAGTGGTCCCTTTAATAATGCAGGAAGTGAGACTTCTTGCCCTCTTCTCCAAGATGAGGATCCAGGATACAGATTAATGCCCGAGGCTTCTGTGAATTCAACAGTGGAATTCTGGGTCTCAGCCACTGTACATTGAGACCCTTCTTTAGGGGACCGGGCTTTGGAACATCAAGGATCTGGTCACCTTGCAGCACTAGTGTAATGCATGACTCATTAAAAATTCAAAGACTGAAATTGGGGTTCAACCCGAAGACCCAAAAAGCGAAGTAGCCAGCCACTGGCTCTTACCTTAACCTCAGTCCAAAGTGGTGATCCTGGCTCCAGGAATCTCAGAATGACACAGTGTCTGAGAGCTGTCTCCTCCCATTTTATAATCTTCTCTAGGGCTGGGATTAAAGGCATGTACCGCCCAGTTTGTATGGCAACTGGTGTGGCTACTGGGATTAAAGGTGTGTGTCACCACTGCCTGGTCTGTAAGGCTGACCAGTGGGGCTGTTTTACTCTCTGATCTTCAGGCAAGCTTTAATTATTAAAATACAGATGAAATGATACTATACTAGGGAACCTAGTTATATCAAACCAAGCATGTTGAATCTTGTAATTGAGGAGTGTGCATTAAAGCTGAGCCTGTGGTATAGCACCCTGGCACCTGAGTCTTTTCCGTTGCCTCCATCCTTTAAAGTGGATGAGGGTAGACTGCTTGACTAGGCCTTGGAAACGCTTTCTCTTTGAAATTCCTGTCTCCATCAGGTTCCGTATATTAATACCATCCCTCCTTTCCAGGATGCTGCCAAGGTCTGCAGAGAATTCACTGAGCGTGAGCAGGGGGAGGTTCGCTTCTCCGCAGTGGCCCTCTGCAAAGCCGCCTAAGTCCTGGGGGAGAAAACCAACCGCTCCCCTTCCCCTGGGCAGGCCCACACGGCCCTGCCCTTGGTCTGCAGCTTTAGCACTTAGAACCACAGCTGTCCTCTTCCGTTCCACAGCCCTGTTACCTCCACCCTTCCCAGGCCACCAGGGAGCTCTGTCGCAGCCATGCCAGCGTGAACCTCAGAGGCAAAGCGGTTTCCCCTACTGTGTCTCGTACCTTAATATCTACGGCTTCTTTGGTTTGTGTCTGTAAGTCAAGGCTTTGCGTGTGGTTTGTCTGTCCTTAAAAGGAATAATAAAACTTTTCTGCTGGTAATCAGTAACAGCTGATGTTCATTTCTCCATCCCAGTGCCAGTCTTTCAGATGTGACAGATACTTTGACAAGTGATAGACAAATGATGCCACAGTCAACCAGAGTACTGTGGGACAATGGTCTTGTACCCTGT
Organism: Ellobius talpinus; assembly: GCA_001685095.1. NCBI lineage: Eukaryota > Metazoa > Chordata > Mammalia > Rodentia > Cricetidae > Ellobius > Ellobius talpinus. The sequence continues at coordinate 27 of LOJH01015008.1, read as the reverse complement.
AAAGATTTGTCACCTGTATTGGTTTAA
>LOJH01015007.1:12218-23730 GCA_001685095.1 Ellobius talpinus | reverse complement strand
CCCCTCCTCCTGAGCCCCTGAGAGCCTGAGAGAGAGACGCAGAATATTTTACCGTCTCTTGTGTCTGCCTGCTCCAGTAATCAGCGGACTCAATCATGCTTGCAGTGTTTTTATGAATTAATAACAGGCACTTTGGAGGGCTAGCGGGGGAGGCAGGAAACGCAATCTATGGAAGCTTAATGAGCGCCGTGGGGAACAGCTAGCTCACCGCCTCCCACCCCACCACACTGCACTGTAAATCATCTCTTCTGAGATTACTGGCTTTCAGACCAGCCTAGATAGTTTGTAGGAGCTCCTCGAATGCCCCTCTGTCCCTGCCAGGTCCCCTCAGGAAATGCAATCTGGGAGAAGCAGTGCATTCTGAAAAGGCAAAGAAAGGGGCTAGGGCTAGGGCTTAGTTTGTAGAGAGCTTGTCTGGCCTTGACCAAGTTCTGAGTTCGATCCCCAGCACACGGGCAGTGGAGGTAGAAGGGTCAGAAGTTCAAGGTCATCTTCAGCTACAAAGCAATTTTGAGGCCAGCCTAGGCTACATGAGACCCTAATTCAAAAAGAGGGTGTCAGTGGTTGCTGGAGAATGAACTGAAGCCTGATTTTTTCTTCGTCTATATCCATAACACCCTGCATACACCAAATCTCACTTGAAGAGGCAAAGGAACTGGTGCTCTGGCTTGGCCAGGCAAATGGCCACACCCTTCCATGCACCTTGCGTGGTCACTCTGACAAATAGGCAAAGGCAGCTGAGACACAGAGAGGATCAGCTGGAGTCCCTGGTAGCCTGGATCACAGTCTCCCAGAGGGAGGGACTTTCACCCCCATGTCTAATGTGTTCTTGGTGGTGCACTCCACAGTGACTAGACTCTTCATGTCTCAACCATACTACCAAATGCCCCAAGAACTCAAGCCATATCTGGATATAACAATGAAAATATCTCCAATCCACTTTAGTCTGACACACAGTCACATTAGGTGGAATCAATGCCCAGTTCACAGCATCAGCAGCCCATTAAGTGAGTTAGAGAATCTGGCTGTACTTGACAAGACCAGAGAGAAAACATGGAAGTTAGGGCAATGCCAAATGACTGAAGGGCACAGTCCCTTCCCCTTCCTTCTGTTCTGGTAAGGGCTTAGAGATGGGCCTTGGCCCACACTCTGAGCAGCACTAACTGTGACGCCCTTCATATTCTTCATTTGTGGAGACAAGTGTAATTACTACCTCAAGCAAAACCACACCCTAAGCCTGTATCTACCTTCCCAGCAGGACTGTGAAGACCAATACTCTAAACAGGAAGTTGGTTTGGAAGCAAGGCCAAGCTGCAACGACATCCCCTTTTTCTTTTGGAGAATGGGGAGAGAATAGATGTTAATCTGAGTGTTTACGACGCTGTGCCCTGGGGCTCAGATGGAAGGGTAGCCTTCCATCCCTAGCAGGTGCCACATGCCGAGGCCTCTGTGACCTCAATGAGTTCATCTGGCCTCCCTCTTTAGAGACACTGTGTCCCGGTTCTCCCAGGTGCCGCTCCTCATGCTATGAGACAGATGCCTGGGCTCACTTGTTTCATGTTGACTTCAAAGTTTCATTTTCATATGGCAACTTCCGAGACTTGGGAAAACCAGGGCTTAGGAAGCACCATGCATTTGAACTTGGACTTAGAGACTCTCTGCTGAGAGACTGAGAAACCCACCTCTGGATGCAGCTGTTGCCAATGGTGGTGAAACAAGAATGTGCTCTTGTCCACACTGCACCAAGCTCTGTGTTAGGCAATGGGAGAGCACCTGTGCCCATCCTCAGGTACTCAGGGCTGGCTCACTTTCTGAAGGGTACTCGGGGACTACTTGGTGAGAGGGCAAGTCTCTTGTCTCCTGTGAACCAGATACTGAGGATAAAGCCTATAGATAGCAAGGGAAAGAGGTAGAAGAAAGAGGGAGACCTAAAAGAGAGGAAGAGCTAGAGACAATGATGCATAGGTGGATGCATGTGTGCCCAGAGAACCAATGGCGCAGATACCACCCAAACACAGAGTCCTAGACTCAGATAAATGTAAGGCCAGGCTGAGCAATGTGCCATGTGGAATTAGGCCCTGGGTTCTGTGGGGTGGGGCCAGAAGGTCTCAAGGCTCTCATCTTACCATTCTTGAGAGCACAGCTCACTTACCAGGATTACACAGCCCCAGTAATCCAAATTTACAAACAGCATCTCTCTGTATTAGCCACTCCATTCTCCCAGGGGAGGAATGCTTTTGCCAGAATTCCTCCCAAACTGCCACCTGCTACAGGACTTAGGAGGCCTTTGATGGAGGCCAGGTTTCCATGGAAGATTTGGCTCACTGGTGTTTATCACTTTGTTCTTGCAAATGTGGTTCCCAGGTTAGCATCGTCAGCATCCTGTGGGAATATCATGAGAAATGCAGACTCCCAGCCTCTACCGGGGCCCCATGCATGAGCTGGAATCAGATTTTTAATCCCATCATTGGATCCTGGGGAGACCCAGTTAATGATGAGAAGCTGGGGCTATTGCGTAGCTGGGGAACAGCCCAGACAATATAGTTGCTTTTAACTCTACTTTCTCTCCTTGGCCCCAGTCCATGTGGTTCTCTGACTAGAGAGGCCCATTCCTCCCACCAGGCTTTCTGAGTCCAGAGAGAGCAGATGAACTCTGGAACCTTCTCCATGCATGTCAGTAAAAACATCTCCATGTTCTAGAGGCCTTCAGCCCGCCCTGGGGAATAAGCTTCAGAGGCTGACCCTCTGACAGGCCTTGGCAGACATACTTCTTGACAGGAGGCCTTCTTGACAGCTCTCTGATCCTGCTATGTCTTGAAAACGGGAGTCTTCATCTCATGATCTGTTACTTGAGAGAACAGGTAACTTTTAGGATCCCGGAGTCTCACAGAGGTTAGCAGTTTGCTATGATCATCCGAGTGAGGAAAAGCAACTGGGCACATGTTCCTCAAGTCTCCTCTCTCTGGAGCCTTTCTGGACAGAGTCATAATTTGTGTAACAATTCTTCCAGAAAGTTCTATGTGTTGAGGTCTAGCTTTGCTTTAATAGAACCCCATCTTAAAACCTCAAGGATGAGATGTCCAGACTGTGTGTGTGCATATTTGTGTGTATGTGCATGCATGTACATGATGTAGATCTTCTATGTGTTACTTTCATTGGTTAAATAAAGAAACTGCCTTGGTTTTTTGATAGGGCAGGCTTTAGATAGGTGGAGTAGACCAAACAGAATGCTGGGAGAAAGAAGCAGAGTCAGNATGGGCCAGGCAGTGTTTAAATGGATACAATTTGTGTGTTGTTATTTCGGGTGTTAAGCTGGCCGTGCGGGAGCCGGGCGGGACGAAAAGCAGGCCCGCAGTTCCCTCTACATGTGCATGTGTTTGCGTGTGTCTGTGTATGTGTGTTCATGTATGTGCGTGTGTGTGTATGTGTAAAGTGTGTGTGTTTACATGTTTACGTGGGTATGTTGTGTGTGAATGTGTGGAGGTTAGAATACCTCAGGTATTCCTCCCAAGCCATCATATTGTCCACGCATTCTGCCGATGAGGCTAGACTGGCCCTTAGAGATCCCTATCCGTCTGCCTGTTTCTGTCTCCCCAGCAGTGGAATCATGTGCCAACATGCCCAGCTTTTTTTGTAGGTTCTGGGGCTTTGTCCTTATGCTTATGAGACAAACACTACCAACTGTGCCATGACCCCAGCCCCCAGATGTCTGCTTTTGCTCAATGGCCACTCCAGGGGCTAGCCCTGAACTGGGTCTAAATGAATGAGTAAGATCCAGCCCTCAAGGCTTGCATACCAGGTCTTCATCTGAATAGCCTTCAATGGAGCAGGGGCATCTTCCTGCCTTAGACTCTCCCCCAGAGGATGTATGCAAGGTTTTTCCTTTAAGAAAGCAAGAATTTCCTAGCATGGTGGTGTATGCCTATAATCCAGGAACTCAAAAAACTAAGGCAGCTTGAAGCTCCTGAGTTCAAGGATAGCCTGCGCTACACAGTGAGACCCTTAACAAACCAACCCTGCTAACAGGTTCACCAACACACATCTGGCAGCTCCTTGCTGAGTCAAACGTGAGTCCTTGAGCCAAGAGCCTCTTACGGCTTGATTGCCCTACGAGTTCCCGGTGCACAAACCCACACAATACACAGAACATTTTTTTCCCCAAGAAACACATTTAAATAAGCTTTTCTCAAATTGGATTTCAGAGGGTTTCACTTCCCTCGGCTCTGCTTTGAACCCAAACTTACCTTTCCTGTGGCCCACTTCCACACAGCCTTCCCTATGATTTTAAGCTAATCTGTTAAACCACTTTGCATTTAGAAGGATTTAGCCAATATTAGAATACTATTTTACTCCTCCCCAAGAAAGATAGGGCTCTAAGCCCACCGCTGCACTAATCCAGAGTTCCACAACACACGTGTGTGCTGCACTCTAAGGCTAGACAGGCTTTGGACCAGTGCAGAGACTACTGGAATTCTTCTGGGTCCCAAGGACAAGGGCTCTACCTAGCATATCTTTGGGAAATGGTGTTCCACAGCCACCCTTCCAACTCACTTCCAGGATTTCAGATGAGGGGTGAGGCAGATCTTCCTCTGTCCTCCAGGTCCAGCCACCCTGTCCCCTGAGTGTTCCTGGGCCTCTCCACAGGGGCTATGGCAAAAGCAGTAGAAGGCCACTTGGTATTTTTACCTTTGCCTGGTTGTGGCAAGGCCTTTCTTAGGGACTCACCTGTGATCTCGAGCTGGGAGGCAATCCCTGTTGAATCTCTCAGAGCAGAAAAGGGGCTACAGAACCGAGGGTTTGCAGAGAACCTGGATATACATCTACCTGATCCCACGGCTACCCGGGACCCGTTGGTTTCATAACCACCAGGCAGTAGGAAGTGTATTTGGCCTTTCTCAAAAATGGCTGCTTCAGGTGCTCAAGAGGACACTTAGGTCCCCTCATCTGTCCTAGCCGAGCCCAGCCTTGCAGATGCAACACTGCTAGGAATCAAACATTGTAGAGATTAATGTCCTCGTTTTTGTTGGAACTCGGGATAAGAGGGTGTGGGCCAGGCTGTAGGAGAGACGAATGGAGGGTTCTTTTCTGCTGTCTCTTCATTATTGTTCTCTGCGCTCTCATCTCCTGAACCCCACCTGTTGGCAGTCTGCACTGTGATGTGGTCCACACGCATACGGCATCCTGATTGTGGGAACCCCAGGAGTGCTATTCTTTGCTGCAGCTACACATACCTTAGATGCAACCAAACGGGTAGTGTTTGTACCTCTTTCTTTCAGAGTGGAGCTAGGAACGTGTCTGCCTGGAACAGCTGCTCCTGGGCACTGTGTTTAACTCCACTGCGGAAAATTTAAACATGAATTTGAGTCCTCCGAGATGGTAGGGAGGAAAATTTGGCCATTGGCATTACAGTTATTTTTCCAAACCAAATGCCCAAATTCAGGGATTAAAATGTAACACCTCCACCCCCACAGGGAAGAAAAAGGAAAAAAACACATACATGTATTTACAACCTGGTTTCTCTGGGGAAAGGTAAGGGCTGTTGGTGTGGTGTGGCTTTCTAGTTTGTGTTTTGACTCTTAAGCACATTTTGTTTATTTTTCTATCCACGCAAACACAGAACATCTGAGTGACTGTCCAGCAACAGCTCAGAGCATTCTCTTCGCCTTGCTGGGAGCTCCCTTGCTCGGACTCTGGGCCAATTCTCCAGATAGGTAAGGCTGATGCCTGGGGTTTTATTCACTGGAGAGAAAAGGGTCAAGATAGGTGGTTGAGAAAGCTATAGCTATCAGGGCTAAGGTGAAGACACTGGGACCCAGAACCACCATGCGCATGCCACAAAGGAAAATGATGTGCTGACCTAGGAAATGTGTTCCCTAAGAGATCTGCCTCGTGCACATACAGCCTCAAATGTCTTTTGCCTGGGTGCCCAAGCAGACCTCACATCACAAGTCCAGGGCCTGAGTCTCAGTGGCAGCGAGTATGACTCCTACAAGTTGTCCTCTGACTTCCATGTGCATGTTGTGGCACCCAAGCCCTCTCCTGACAAAATAAGCAATAAGAAGATAAAAAATGAAAACAGTCCCACCAGTGCGTTTATTGTCAGCTGGTAGAATGTAGACCCACTCGGAGAGATTCTGAGCATGTCAATGAGGATGTTGCTGGATCGAGTTAACTGATATCTAAAAAAAACCGCCCTATTTCATGGACTGGGGTCCCAGCCTGAGTAAAAAGGAGAAGGCACAAGAATCCACCTGTCTCTACTTCCTAGCCAACGCCTCACACACCTGTACCATGGTTTCTCCACCATGACGGGCTGTATGCTCAAAGGGAGACAAAAGTTCCCAGTTCCTGAAACTGCTTTTGTCACAGCAATGAACAAAGCCCCTGATACAGATGGCACACCTCCCTATCCAAGAACATGGTCCACCTCTCTGTGCGTGTTGTCTTCTAGGAACAATGAACAAAGCCGCTGATACAGATGCCACACCTCCCTATCCAAGAACATGGTCCACCTCTCTGTGTGCGTTGTCTTCTAGGAACGTTTTAAATTCTTGATTTAATTCTCACACACTCAGAGCATTTAGATAGTTCCCTCATGTAAACTAACAATGTTGAAATAAATGAATTCATTTTTTAAAATTGTAAAACAATTTTTTTTGGCTTCCTGTGGAAAAAACTTGCAAGATCTGGCACCACAGAGCCCACGTTGTGCCAGGCGATGAGTGATTGCCTGCTTGGCAGAAGCTCACCACAGTACTGTCCTCCTGCCTATCACTAAAACATCTGCCATACTTCCTTAGCTGTCCAAGATGAACTGTAACCTGTAAGCTGAGATAAACCTTTTCCTCCTCTAAGATGCTCTTAGTCCAAGTGTTTAGTCATAGCAACAGAAAGGAAACTATACCAGGAGAAATGGGTGAGGGCCGCTACGTGAGGATGTCTAACCCAGGCCGTCCACTGGGACATATTCCTTTCCCGCCCCATTCGATGCTGGTAACTTGTTCTTCCCAGGCTCAGAGCAAAGGGACTTACCAAAGCTCTTTCAGGCCTCTGCCCTGCAGAGATCTTAAGATAAAGTGGGAATCCCTGGTGGATGGGCAAAGACCCTGCCCTTCCCTGCCCTCTCCCATGTCAGCCACATAATGACCCAAATGCTCTCACTAAGAGACAGAATTCTGGACTTACCATACCCGGAAGGGCTCTGTGGAAGTCTCTGGGCCCAGGAGACAATGTCTTTCAGTGGTTATCTTAAGTAAGAAATGAAAACCGACCCTATGAGAGGAAGCTCTGATGGTGCCAGGGGACAAGGGTAGGTTATATCCTGAATCCTGAATGGAAGACTTAGACTCAGGATTCCTTCTTCACTCTTGGCCTTGGGATCTCCAAGCCTGCCTCTTACCAGACAATCCTTCCCAGCCCTCCCTCTGGCTTCCTTCATTTCCCAGCTCCTACCACATTCTTCAACACCCCTTTAAAAATTAAGGGTACAGGGGAGGTGGGGGCAGCTTCGGAAACAGATAAGAAGTAATTGCCTGCCTTTGACTCCTCTTGATGTGAAAATAGGATTGGAATGACTCACTCTGGTTGAAAGGTTAGTTGAAGGTTATTACAGGGAAATTGTTATTCATACATTTTTCCCCCTGTGCGGTGGATAGCCTAAAAGATTAAATTCACAGAGTGCGTAATGACCCATCAGGGCGGACAATGGTAGAGGTGTCCCGGGGGAGGGGAGATAACGTAGCACAGAGACTTCTCTGAATAATTCATGCTCCAGTGCCCGGCACCAGCAGATTACAGGAGGGTTTTCATCAGAAAGAAGGGGAGAGAACAGAATGTGCTTTCAGAGCAGGGCCTGTTTCTCCGCACTGTGGGCAGCTCTGGCCCAGTTTACTATGGCTTCAATCAACGCCTGTTCCTCATCTTGGCAGTCCTTGGAGGGTGGCAAAAGGGATAAGAGGACATCATTGTTCCTTCTAAGGCAGGCAAGTGACAGCCTGGGCTACCTGGGCTCCTCCTGAGCCTTGATGCCCAGAAGGGTCCGCCAGCCTGGAGAAGATGCTGAGAACAGATTTGCCCATGGGGCATTGGGTGCGTTAAAGACGTGTTAAAACGTGACACCCCCCATCTGTAAGGGAAAGTGGTGGTTGTCAGGGTATTCATTGGCTGTCCTCTTTCTGTCCCTGGGTCCTTTCCTACTCTTTCCTGAGGCGGCCAAGGTGTCCCACCCAACATTAGTGTTTCTGACGCCTGTCCCACAGGACTCTCAGTGCCAGGCCAAGGCAGACATTGACTTGTGACCCAAAGGCTGGGACTTGGGCCTCTTCTTCCTCTAGAGTGCAGAGTGTTGGAAGAGAAGCCAGAGGGGATGGGGGAGACTATGAAGACGTTTGCATGGGGTTTGGGAAAAGCAGAGGCAGCTGAAATCAAAGTGGATCAGGGTTCTTTATAAGCCTGGGCTGAGTACCGGGAGCTCGGTCTTTGCTCGCATCAGGGTAATGATTCAACATCACGAGACCTGAATTGCTGTTTCTCAGGTGAGGCTGTGTAGACCTGTGGGTGTGGGATTTACCCAAGTTGATCAGCCCCTGAGGCTCACTCCCAGGCCTCCTGCCTCCCCTCCTCCGAGGTTTTCCTATCTGCCATGTCCTCTAGCTTCCAGCTTGCAGAAAGGTATGAGATTTTGGTCCGGGTCTCTTAAGGTTTTGACTAGACAGTCTCTTTCAGTTAAGTAGGAGTTTGCTCTTGGAAGCTTCTCCCAGGTGAGAGCTGTCTCTGTTCATGTCTGTAGAACACATGCCACTCACTACCCCAGATGACATTCAAGGTGAAACAGCTCCAGGCCAGGGCCCTGGTTACATCCAAAGTAAAGACATTCGTTTAACCCCTTGAGACCTGAGGATCTGCACTTAGGCCAGCCTTTCCTCACACTCTCCTCCCTTCCCGCCACAGCTCTGAGCGAGCAGCTGCTGTGTCAGCTCCCATGCTGTTGCATCAAGAGACCCAACATGCAGCTGCAGTTACTGTCATTCATTCAGCTCATTCACTGGGGCTGGCGGATAGGAAGGCCCAGGCCCTTGTGACCAAAGTTGACAGAGGACCAGTAGACCCAGTGATGCCTACCTCCACCCTTTGTCAGATAGATTGTCCTAGTAGGGCTTTCTATTGCTGTGAAGAGACACCATGACCATGGCAACTCTTAGAAAGGAAGAACATTTCATTGGAGCTAGCTTCCAGTTTCAGAAGTCTCGTCCATTGTCATCATGATGAGAGGCAAGGCAGCATGCAGGCCAATACGGTGCTGAAGAGGTAACTAAAAGCTCTACATCGTGACCCCCAGGAGCTAAGTCTCACACTGGCCACAGCTTGAGCATAGGAGGCCTCAAAGCCCACCCCACAGTGACACACTTCCTCCATCAAGGTCACACCTACTCCAAAAGGCCACACATCCTAATAGTGCCACTCCCTCTAGGCCAAACATTCAAACACATGAGTCCATGGGGTCCATACCTATCCAAACCACTACACAGATGTCCCAAGTCAAGTGGCACCCACACAATGGGTGTCTGTCTCCCAGTAAGTTGAGACTGTAGGGGCTTCCCCACAGTAAGGCTTGTCAACCTCCAGTCAGCTCAACCTGGTCCCACAGCTGAGCCCATCAGAAGGAGGTCAGCCAGGCCTCATATATAGGGTGGACTTTGGGGACACTGCAGGCCCTGCTTGCTCTGTGAAGACCTTCCTTTTCTATAAGGAGGCACGGATGTAGTAACAGCCTCAGGTGAGGTAGAGAGAGCATGGGCTCCGCACTCTCCGGGGTACTACGCTTCTCATGGCTCAGACTGACAGGAAATGCAGTGTGGCAACCTAGGCTAGAGGTGAAGGAGGTCGAGAGAGTCTGACAGTGAGTGGCATTCTTATGCGGGGTCCCCACAGGAACGAGATGAAGATACTAGCAGGTTCTGGATATCCAGCATCCTCTACCTCCCGGTAAAAGTACCCAGTTGGTTGGGGGAACAGCTCTCCCTTTCTCGGCATGGTATCCATGGAGCAGCCATGAGGGTGCCAGTCAAGCCCGTCACATTGGCCACAGTGATGCACACATGAGGCAGGTTAATCAACTTGCAGTAGGAAATTACTTCTGGCTCATGGCCAGAGGCAGAGCCACTAGGGCCATTCTCTACCATGTGAAGAAAGCCTTGAAGGCAGAAGGTGAGGTCAATGTATAGGGATGAAAGTGGTAGAGGAAAGAAAGAGAAGAGAGAAGAGGGAAGATGGAGGAGAAGGAAGGGAGGGGGAAGACGGGAAGAGAGGGGAGATGCAAGGAAGAGGAGTAAGGGGATGACGGGGAGGCTGTCTCTTCTTGGGATGCTGTTGAATCCTTCCATCCTCCTGCCCTTATTAGCACCAAGTAAATCTCATTTCCAGAGAAGTGAGCACCTTTCTTCTTGCCCTTGTCCACCTAGCCTGAACTAGTTAGTGACTGTGACCGGCCCACCTCATGGTTTCCTCTGGCCTTCAGGACCACAGGCTGCCATTACCGCAGGGGTCCCAGTCTGGGGCTCAATACCAATCTCACTGCCTACAGAGTATCTGGGATGCTGCTATTCTTTCTGTGTACCTGTGGTGTCCTTCCAGGCCCTGGCAGCGTGCCACTGCCACTGCTGCTCCTTAGGCACCCAGCTAAACGTCGCAGGATCACTCTACTCCAGGCCATGCTGGGGTGGAGGGAACCATTTCCACTCCCTGGGGCCCTTTCCAGCATGCTGAGGCTTTGTCTGGGAGTCAGCTGATTCTTTGCCCTCCAATACAAAAGCCCTGCAGTTGTTTCCAGAAGGAGCCCCACTCCTTCACACAAATACTCTACAAGGCCACCCCCATCCCCACCTGTCTAACACCCAGCACATCTGGACCCCAGAATGAAGGAGCCAGGCTCAAGCAGAAGCCCCTCCTATCCTTCACCTCAACAGCTGGAAAAGGGCTTGGAGAATTTCACGATCCATCATCTCACTTCATGAAGAAACCCCTGCCAAATCTCCCCTAGCAGATAAAGAGAGATAAAATCTGGAAACAATTGTAAAAGGAAGATGAGAATGAGATTACCCCTCATAGGTGCCTGCATTTTAACTCCTGATCCCCAGCTGGTGGTGCTGTCTGGGGGTTTAGGAGGTGTGGCCTTGCTGGAAGAAGTCTGTCACTGGAGGCAGGTATTGAGGTTCAAAGACCTTTGTCATTTCCAGAAGCTCTTTCTGCTTCATGCTGAGAGGATAAGGATGTGAGCTCCCAGCTTCCTGCTTCTGCTGTCCCAACCTGTCCTGTTTCCATGCTATCCCAACCATGATGGACTCTAACCACCTGGAAATATAAGTCCAAACAAATCCTTCATTCTGCAAGCTACCTTGTTTGTTGTGTTTTTGTTTGTTTGTTTGGTTGGTTTTTTTGAGACAAGTTTTTTTTTCTTTTATAGCTTTGGAGCCTGTTCTGGAACTAGCTTTTGTAGACCAGGCTGGCCTCGAAC
>LOJH01015005.1:5280-23467 GCA_001685095.1 Ellobius talpinus | reverse complement strand
GAGGTTTATTGACAGGACAGGGACCAGTGCACTGGGGCCAAAACTCATTTCCCACACAGTGGTAGAGAGTTCGACCCCGAGTAGCTGGGGGAAGGGGTATTTAAGGGAAAAAACACAACTCATTAATCCAAAGGGGGTAGGGAGGGCATCATTGGAAAATTCTGAAAATATCAGTGATGATCACAAGGAGGCAACTCCCTGTTTCTCAAGATTATTCTCAAGATTATAATGTCACTTTATCTTCAGCTAGTTCCTGAAACAGAGTCATTGAACCAGCTAATCCTAGATTTTTGGCTCTATTTTTCCTGCTAGAGGGGTCTGGATTTATCGAGGTCTTTCACCTGTTAGGCACCATGTTACCACGTTATTGTTACCTTTGAACTGTTAACCAGAATAAATTCTTTTTCTCTTTGGGTGCATCTTTTATGCATTCTGTTACAGAAATGAGAGAAATGATCAATACAAAGATTCATATAATTTTAACTTTCCTCCAAGGGAAAATGCTACTTGGTTGGATTTCATACATACTTAGATTATCTTCTCGACTTCCCATTGTAGTAATTTAATGGCAGAGGGTAACCTTGGTGAATTGGAGCCAAGGGGAACCACATTGTGCAACAGAGCTTACCAGGGAGGTTTTTTGGGGTGGGGGTCCAGGGGCATCCTCTGAGTTTGAGCAGAAAGAAGAGAGAGAGGTGAGAAGGGCTTGCTTTTTGTTTGTTTGTTTTGTTTTTCGAGATGTGGTTTCTCTGTAGTTTTGGAGCCTATCCTGGAACTAGCGCTTGTAGACCAGGCTGGCCTCAAACTCAGAGAGTTATTGCTCCCTCCTGAGGGCTAGGATTAAAGGCATGTACCACCACTGACCAGTGGGCTTGCTTTTTTTATCAGAGAATATAGCACATGCGCATAGGGAGTGTGCTCTGCACAGTAGCAGTAATCACAGTGTCACATCTTGGCTGCTGCTGCTGAGTGTCCTGCTAGGTCCCCAGGGCAGGCCGGTGTAAATGCCTGATTATAACACCCATAAGTCATAGTAGGATGCATTTGCATTTGAATAATTTAATCTATTTTCAAGCCAATAAGATTTTGTTTTTATTTAGAGATGTTTGTGACAAATGAAGAAATTCTCAGTCCTTTCTAAACCAAAGTCAAAATGAGCATAGGATACACGCTCTATATTTCATCAAAGCAGGATTCTCCAACTGTGGAAAGTCAGCTTTCTATATTCTTTTACTTGTTGCCAAACTGAGAAGTAGAGAAGTTTGCCACCCTTAGAAGTAGAGACTCTACATGTGACATTTGCAGAAGCATCCTTCGGGCCCAGCTGCAGATTTTCAGCTGTACACAGCTCTTCCCAACCTTGAATTCCCCCGAGGTGCCTATTGTATTTTCCGGCTGTACTGCCATTGCTGATCCCACAACAAGAACATTGGACCCCAAGGACCCTATGTCTACAGATGTGCTGAGGGACTCTGCCATGGCCTGCTTCCTGCCAAGCCACCTGGAAGAAAGAGAGGTCAGCCAAGCTGGCTGAACGAGGCAGAGAGCAGCCGAGCTCCCCAGAAGAAGCTCAGGCCAACTGAGTCACCTGCCAAAAGCATTCTCTGACCTGTTGAGCTGCTTGCAGGTTACCCAGTGTGCTCCAGGTTCGCTACTTTTGTGATCTGTCACCCATGCTGGGGTGGAAGTTAGTGATGCAGCTGTCTTTGAGCCATTTCTGTCCTGTAGGCCCTCACCCACATTCAAGCAACTTCAATAAAACTCATTGATTCACTAAATTGGACCTTGGTAGGTTTCATACTTTGACCTGTCATCGGTTCCCTTTTGGGGGTGAATAGACCTTTATTCTTGTCTCCTCATGGATCATCAACACAACATGTGTAATTACAATCGTGTCACATAGCGTTATATTGTCTAGTAAAGCCTCCCCCAACTCCTTCCTAAGAGTCCACTCTGGGAAATCCAGGCTAAACTTTTTAGATAAGGACAAAAGCTCCCCCAGAACAAAATAAGCAGTCATTAAAAAGTTTCTGCACCCCATAAGCCTCTCTGTCAACACAGCAATCAAAATCAGACCAAATCAAATTGAATTAGAAAAAGTCCAGGCTTAATAGATAAAACACTCCCAGAAGGTTTTCCGCCCTCCCTGCCTCCAGAGCAGAGATGGGGAAGAGAAACCAAAAAAAACCCCATGTGTCTGTTTTCTGTGGGGCAGTTTAAATGCCCCCATTGGAGTGGTCTTGAGCATCTCTGGGGGAGGGGTAATTATTTGATGGGCTTTCTGAGATGCAGCAGGGTTTGGAGGGAGGTGGGGAGGGGGCTTCGGGTGGAGCTTCCAACAGAACTTTCCAGACTCCTTGGGTGTATGGATGCCAGGGGGCGTGGTGAAGCTTCCACCAGGACAGTCATATCCAAATGTTGTAGGGGGGATAGGACCTCAGGGATTTGTTCTGTGTGGACAGAGTCTGCTCAGTCAACCCTTACCCTTCAAAGCGAAAAACTTAGATTGATCTTGCGTCTTGCCACTTCCCCTTAGAAGACGAACTTTAAAGCATGTGAATTTATCTCTTGCCTTTCACTCAAATCAAGAAGTGGAGGTCATTTTGTTCCCGATTTAGAATACTGGGACTATTAAGTGTCTTTGTGTGTTTTTTTTTTTCATAAGATACAGAGCAAGGAATGGTTCAAAGTCCTTAACCCACACCTGATATCTGGAGTCTGCTATGGAAACATTTGTTCCGTCAAGCATCTAGCCTCTGAACACCTACCAGAGCATGCTCAGATGTGTCTTTATGACCAGAGCTTTTGGGGCAGAATGGAACTGAGCCAAAAGGAAGCTTAAGCAAATCTGTTATAGCAAGTGGGACAGTTTGCATGTAGATTGTTACCAGACCAGTGTAACAAACCCACAGAGCCTTTTTCAATGAGGTCTGTGTTCAAATGTCACTCATAGTACTGCCATTGATTGCACCCAAACACATTATGTAGCTAGCTCACCTGCCAAAGGCTAAGTACTTTTCTTCCCTCTGAAGAAGAAAGTGTTGGGGTAGTTAATCTTGAAATAGGACTGGGGCCTCATATTTTAAAAGGAAACAGGATGGCTTTTTGATGTCCATTGTTGTTATTTCCTGAATACTCTAGAATATCATTAGCCATGAGTCGTTGGAATTTGTTTAGCGTCTGCCACGACCCTCAGCCAGAAAGTGAGGAGCCCACACTTGATCTATGAACAAAGCCCAAGGTGCAGTGACTAGGTTTTACCAGAACGTCTGAATGTTGTGAAAGCTTTGGGCTCGGTGACTTTCTTGTTTCCTTCTCCTGTCCTACCCACTTCTACGTTATAGGATTGGAAGCCTTACTAAGGATTTCAGTACAAGGCTCAGAGGAAGAAGTAAGAAATCAAGAGCATTCATCAAACATCAGGCTGCTGGTGTGCCAAGGCACAGGCCCTAGACAGTTGTCCAGATGTTTACAATCCAAGGTCTCCTTTGCCATACTCCTTTTCCTTCTGAAGCCGTAGCTCCTTTCAGGACTCTGTGAACAGGGTCCTCCTTTGAAAGGGTGTCTCTTCTTAACAAGAAAGAAAGAAATCAAGAAAATCAGTTCCATTTGAATTGAACATCAATGGCTGAGTTAGAAACTGAGTGATGTGGGTTCCAGGGTGCTGGCCTTAGAGAAAGGCCAGAAAGGATAGGTGTATATACCTTGGTAAGGCCAATTTTGATCTACTTCAGCTCACAGCAACAGAAAAAGAATTCAGAGGCCTCCAGCATGCCACAGTTAGCTGCCGAAGGCTTGGTTTTCTTTAACCTCTGGGAATATTAGTGAGATTCATTTGGTATTCTGTGATTTGTTAGCTGGTAAAATATTGAAGTGGAATTTTGAGCATGCCCCTAGCCCAGAGCTATGTTGTAACATTGGTAGTATTATCCAAATAAGGAAGAAGAAGATTTCTACTTGCCTTTGTGAAGCTAGTCAATGAACAGTCACTGAATTAACTTTGTTGGGAACAACATGGTAGAATACTTACCAACAACTACATCATGCATACCGGCAAATCAGAATGCTTATGAGCCTGAGTGAATCTTAAAAGCCTATTTGTGAACTGTTCAATTCTAATTGGAGGGAGGGGCAGCTTGAAGTCCCAAAGCCCAGGCAGTACCTCACAAGATAATTATATTTGGAAATAGGGTAGTTCCAGATGTAATTAGTTAAAAAGAGGTCATCTTGAAGTAAAGTAGCCCCCAAGCCAACATAACTGGTGTTTATTAAGAAGAGGAAGTATGGAGCTGGAGAGATGGCTTAGGAGTTAAGAGCACATACTACTCTTCCTGAGTTCAATTCCCAGCACCCACTTCGAGCTACTGGAACAACCTTATTCCCAACAGCCAGCCACTGACTTTTACCTATACCTAAATCCGAAATGGTGATCCTGCCTCCAGGAATCCCAGAATGCGTATGAGAGCTGTCTCCTCCCATCTTATATTCCTCTCTAGTGCTGGGATTAAAGGCGTGCACCACTACTGCCCAGTTTCTATGGCAAACTAGTGTGACTACTGGGATTAAAAGTGTGTGTCACCGTGTCACCACTGCCAGGTCTGTAAGGCTGATCTGGGCAGCTGTTTTACTCTCTGACCTTCAGGCAAGCTTTATTAGTTAAAATACAAATGGAATATCACTGCAACGGGGCCTCAAGGCCAGGGGAGAGCAGCAGAGAGAAACAGTGCAACAAATGGAGAGATAAACCCTTGGGGCCTTACAGGGAAGGGGAAGCTTCTTTAGAACGTCTAGAACATCTGGAGGGGAATGTCATCAAGAGTGAAAGCAGCCTGGGGAGAAACAGGCAGTGGTGGGACTGGAACTTCCCTTCCCCGGGGACAGGATGATCTGGTTATAAAGTATTACTAGCAACCAGTCCCTTTTGCTGTCTGCTTTCCAAACTCAGTCGATTGGATCTGTCAGATGACTCTGGAGTCATCTACAGGACTGCAGTGCAATCAAAGACGTAGAAGCATTGGTTTCAAGATGGAAGCACAAATCCACCCTGTGTGCTTAGGAGAAGGGTGAACACTGGGCTGGCGGGTGCGTTCTTGTCACCTGGGATGCATGGAACTGATGATGCAGTCTTCATTATTTGGTTGTATATGGGACTTAATGTGTACTTTGTTGGTTGTGGGAAGTAAATTAAACCCTAATGAAGCCTTTGGGGTCCACCTGAATGTTAGAAGGAGGTGAAAGTAGGAGGAGCCTTAGGGCACAGATAAAGGCCATGGACATACTTTTCAATCTTGTATAATGTTTAATTCTTGAAACTGAATCCAAAGCAGTGTTAAACCATGGCAACATTTGAACATTGGAAATGAGTGCCTAGCTGTATGATCCCACCCCACAAATGCCACTTTTAAAGCTAATAAATAGACTTTGTGCCTTTTCTTGACAAGTTTGTATCATATTTAAATTTTACATGCGTCATCTCTACAAGTAAAAGTGGAGAGGGGAAAATGTAATTTTTATGGCAATTTTGATATGAAAAGAAATGAATCATTTATTTTTACAATAGGCTTGGCTCACAAATGATTGCAGATTTAGGATCCCTATCATGGGATGTGATTTTATTTTTAGCAGCAACCTTGGTTGCAGACTGAAAGGCATAGTCAGATGTCTTAGTAAATGTAAATTTGAAGATTAAGAAAAGAGCGAGAACGAGAGAGAGAGAGAGAGAGAGAGTTGCCATGCTAATGGGGGACACCTGAAAGACCCTTTAAGGCCAACTTGCAGAGCAGTATCCCCAAAGTCCTCCTGAGGAGTCTCCGACCCGGCCCTTTAACAACAGTAACAACAACAAAAAGAATCTGACCTTTGTTACCTTTCAGGGGTGGTGGGGAGTTTCATATCAAGTAATTTAGCTCATGCCGAAGAGCCTGGAAGATCCAGACATTGACTCCAGACCTCTCAAGCAGAAGCACAGTCGACTTCTGAACTTCCTGTTCCAGAGAGAGCTGCCCAGACTATGACTGATTGGAGCCATAGGACCTCACCTGAAGGTTCAAGTTCACATTCTAACTGAAGCAAGCATGTCTTTCACGTGGAGCTGAGAACGGACTCTCCCTAAAAGAACTGGAATTTGGCCCCACCCCTTTCCACACGTGACATCAGGGCTCTCACCTTGACAATTTCATCCATTCCCATTTGGTTTCTCTAAGTCCTTGTTTGTGAGTGTTAGGGTGGTCAGGCTATGTTTCCTTAACCTCTCTGAAGCCCATTGAGTTTGCTTGCCTGCTGAGGCCCTGTGGATATAGACCAGGCCTGTAAGTGTTAGCGGTACACTGATCCTTTCTAGAAAAATCCAAGGGGAACTCTGCATGACTGACTGACAGGAAATGAGGGAAAGGGTGAGGCTGAAACCGCAATAACAGGTCTTCCCAGAAGGAACGGAATCTGACAGGGATACATCAGGACCTGAGGCCTGCCAGGAACACGATGCACTTGTGAGCCCCTTAGGAGAAGGCATGCTCCAAATGGTCACTTGTGAGTAAGAACGTACACGGCTCCAGAGGCCAGGCCAAGTTCCAGTCGGACACCTGATTGAGCTGGGGGATCCTGAGGGATGGAAATGTGGCCATACAATTCCCGGAAGCCGCTCAGACATCTGTTGCATGTGTTCCTGGGTTCAGCGTGCGTTTGCACCAAGCCAACTGGCAAAGGAAGTTCTTCTCCCAGCCAGAGTCACCCGAATCATACAAATCCAAATTCACCTTGAATTCTCTCCTTCTTTGGGAAGCTGTTTTTCTTTTCTTTTTTAAACTTTTTTATTTATTCTTTATGTCTCTCACATCATGCCTCCCGATCCCACCCATCTCCTTCCCTCCCCAGAATAAAACAAAATAAAATATGTGAAAAGGGGGGGAAGGGAGCAAGGAAAAATCTTGTCATGGATGCTGCAGTGTGACACAGTGAGTCACACAGTGAACCCCTTTATCCATACATTTTTACACGCAGGCGTTCATCACAAAGAATCATTTGTCTGGTTCAAGGCTCCTGGTCTCTGCTATCCCGATGCTGGGTCCTCCCCGGGACTCTTCCTGGACATCCTGTTACTCTACTGTGTCATGGAGATCCTGCAGCCTTGGGTCCACAGGACCGGCCTTACCGCCAAGTTCCAGCAGATCACAGATGGAGTGGATGTTGGTTGGGGTGGGCCAACTCAGGTTCCAGGCCTGGGTTGGTCAGCCTGACAGCTCTCCCCAGTCACCACCAGGGTGAGCTCTCCAGCACTGCCCTGGCTAGTTCACCCCTGCAGCATGAGCAAGGGGTGGGCCGTTTCTCAGGCTTTCACATCCTTAAGGTCAGTTCTCCCTCACTGACACCTTCAAGGCGCACTCTACTGTGTTGTTCAGGCGAGGTATGGGGTCCACTCCCTTGAGTGCTGCAGCTGATGAGGGGAGGGATAGTTCTCTGGATCTTATGACCGCAGGACCAGCTCTTTCACCTGCATTTGGTGTTGATGGGCAGAGGGAGGGGGAGGGCATGTCTTCCCCACCCATGCCTCAACAAGACAAATGAGTAATGGGGACAGCTCTCCCACACTCACAACGTTGGAACTGGCGTACCCACACCTCTGCCAACAGGATTGGCTCTATTGTGCTGCCCAGGTGAGGTGCAGGGTCCACTTTCCTGAGTGCTGCTGCTAGCATGGGGGAGGGTCAACTCCCTTGCCCACTACAGGCAACAGGGTCAAGGGAGAAGGGCATCTTTCCCTCACCACCATAGCAGACAAGAGGGTTGTGGTCAGTTGTCCGCTCTCAAACACTCAGGGCTACCACATCTGTGCCTCTGCCAGCAGTGTTATCTCTACTGTGCTGCCCAGGGGAGGATCGGGGCCTGATTTCCTGAGCGCTGCAAATGGTAAGGTCGGTGACCTCATCTGTCCAAGACAGTGAGCGGTGAGCGGAAAGGGGGGCATCTCTTCCAACCACACCACTGCATGATAGAGTAGTAGTGAGGATTGCAAAAATTCCTTTGTTCAGACCTAATGCTTGGTGCCCCTACTATAAAAAGGTGGTTCAGAAACTGGCCTTTGCCACAGCCTTACAAAATCTATCTCTGGCTGTGGTCTCATCTAGCTGATAAGCTTTTTGTGCCCCATGGAGATTTTTTCATTTTATTTTTTTTAAATTTTTTCCTGGATTCTGGTTTCTGGAATAAAGTTTGCTTCTGGTTTATTAGANTCAGAAACTGGCCTTTGCCACAGCCTTACAAAATCTATCTCTGGCTGTGGTCTCATCTAGCTGATAAGCTTTTTGTGCCCCATGGAGATTTTTTCATTTTATTTTTTTTAAATTTTTTCCTGGATTCTGGTTTCTGGAATAAAGTTTGCTTCTGGTTTATTAGACTTTGGTGGTCTGTCCCCATCTTTGTGTGCCCCCCCCCCGACCAAGCACTAGCTGATTTCTGTTTAGGTTGTTATGGATTTTTTGATTTGCTAGCCTGTTGTCTGTGGGCTTCTAGCTTGGTACCCAAGAATAGCAATGAGGAGGGGAAGATAAAGGCTCCACAGCCAGGGGCCAGGCTCTCCCAAAGGCCTCTGCTGTTTGTTGGACTTGTGCTTTCCCAAAACTGTTGCAGCCTATTTTGTATGTTCACCAAGGAGATTCACTGCGCAGGATTAGTGACATTTTATGTAAGGTCATTACCTGAAAGCAGAGTTGGGGGCCACTTTTGCAGTCTCCACGGCATCCTCACAGAGCCTTGTACAGGCATTTCAGGAATGGGTGTTTGCTAAATTCAGATACATTCCGAAAAGTTGCATGTGAATTCAATTTAAATAAGCTAAACCATAATTTTAAAAACATATGGAGAGCCCATTTAAAAGAATACAGTATGGAATCAATTCTCTAAAAGAAGTACTTCCTGATTTGTCTATTCTGCAGTTAGAGCCTGGGTTGTCAGGTATCCTTAAGGCTGAATGTGAAGGCCCTCCTCTATGCCTTACCTGATAGTGAAGAGGCTAAAACCCAAGATCCAGGACTAAGATTCCAAGGTCAATTAACCTTAGACTTTAGAAACTGAGCTGTGGCCACTGTCTCTGCTTTGATGCACTGATGAAGGAGAACAGCCTTCAAGTTTCTTGTTTGCATAGGACCTCTGATAGACTGATAAAAGAAAGCAAACAAATTTAGTATTAACCTATATGGCATTGTTTGCAAGCAGAACATGCAGAAAATAAATAGCCGAAAGGAAGCTGCCTTTCTACAGAATCTCCACTTGAGAATAGTACTTTTTTAAAAAAAATTAACAAGACACAAACTTTGAGTCTCTCATGGTGGTGATTTGCGGAAAGGGGAATAAAGGAGCTATGATGGGAGAAAGCAGGGCAGGCCTCTTGTGTTTGCCTTTCTGTCCCTTGACTTCAGGCCGTCAGAGAAGGCTAATGTAGGGGGAAATGCAGGTATGACCTAGCAGCCAGCCTACCTGGCTCATTGTACTTCTAAACAAGAAGCATAGCTCACCATGCTTCTGAATATTCCTAGAAGTCAGAACACAGAATTATGAAGTAGCCAGCAGGTGGCCTGCTGAGGAGTCTGTGTTCCTATGTCTCCCTTTTATGTGCTTAGAGACCCTGGTGATATGAGTGTTCACTATCCAGTTCAAGCTGGAGAGATGAGGCTAGAGAGATGGCTCAGTGGTTAAGAGCAAGGGTTGTTCTTCCAAAGGACCCAGGTTCAAGTCCTACCAATGACAAGGCAGCTCACAACTACCTGTAACTCCGGTTCAATGGGAACTGACATTCTCACACAGACATACATGCAGGCAGAACATCAATGTACATTAAGAAATATTTTTTAGGAAGGTATATGTAGTCTGAGGTGATATGCTAACCAATCACTGTTCACAGGCTTCAAATGTTTAAGTGGGTGCTCACATGCAATAAAGTAGGTCTATCCCCTGAAACCATCTCCAGAGCGGTTCATCTCTGCATCCTTCACTGACCCACAGGCATTGCCGGCTTGTTGGGGGATGCCCTGCAGGCCAAAAGCTTCCCTGTGTCTGCCTCTTCCTAAGTCCCTCCAATGAAACAATCTCCGCTACCTTCAATAAAACATTCCAGTCTTCCAGCCATAGAAAGTGCAGTGGTCTTCTCTTCATCCTCATTTATTCCCAACCAGCCCTCTACAAAGACTGTATTCATCTGGAACAAGTATTTATACCAAGTTAAATTCACCTCTCACATGAGCGATGCTGGGCCAGGAATCGCTTGGCTGTTTGTTTTTAAATATGTTTACTTCTTGTCTACAAATTAAGAGCACTCGGCTGATTGAAGACAAAGGTACTGAGCATCTCTCCTTCCTGTGGGAGCCGAGTGTAAAACAGATGCCATGTTCAACAGAACCACAAAATCAGTGCACTCTGTGTGTAAGAATATTTGAGTTGTTCTTTAGTTTTTATTTTTCATTATAAAGCAACTGCATTCTGAGCCTGGAGAGATGATAGCTCAGTCGTTAAGACCATTCATTGCTCTTGCAGTAGACCCGAGTTTAGATCCCAGAACCCACATGACTATGGTGGCTGTGGAGATTTGAAAGAAAGTCACCCCCCAAAGGGAATGATGCTTTTAGGAGATGTGGCCTCCTTGGAGTAAGTGTGGTCTTTTGGAGGAAGTGTTGCTGTGGCCCACGGGAATCAAGCAGTGAGATTTCAGTTCATAGAGCAGAAGGCTGACCCACCAGAACGAACGCATTCTGATGAAGATAAACCGAGTTTGTAAGGCGCTGGGCCTACCACCTTCTGTATATCAGCCGATTCTATTCAGTAGATCTCTTCTGAAGCCATAAGTACTCTCCCTGATGCAAGATTCAGCAGAGTGTGGATTATTGGGCACAGTTCTTTCCCAAGTACTGGTATATTGAATCATTCCTTACCCCACTCTGTGGGACCTCCAGTGGGAAATTTACACAGTCAATAGCCTTGGCTCCCACAGTCATATCTCCACTTCGTTCCCTGAGATACATTAGAAGCCACCTCCCTGCAACTATCTTCCATTTGGCAGGACATGCAGTCAGGAAAGGAGTCTTTCATATAGATCACATTTGAGACCTTCAAAGATAAAGGGACATCCAAGCTCAGAGAATTGCCTTTGTTTTGTGCGTATATAAACTGGAAACTTTGCAGAATAGGAGGAGAGCAGGAGAAGAAGAAAGAAACTGATGCAGAAAAGTACGTAGCCGAGAGTTCACTTCTCCCTCAGATCCTTATAAGTCTCACTCTTGCTGTGAATCTTCTTCTGGACCCTTAGGGGACACTGAGGCTGGCACTCAGAGGTCCCCATAAAGTGTGTCACTGAGGAGGTGGGCTCTGAGGTCTCATACATGCTCAAGCTACAACCAGTGACACAGACCACTTCCTGTTGCCTATGAGTCAAGATATAAGAACTCTCTCAGCTCCTTCTCCAGCACCATGTCTGCCTGGCTTCTACATTTTGTCTGGCTTCCCTGCCATGATGATAATGGACTAAACCTCTGAACTCTAAGTGACCCACCTCAATTAACTGTTTTCTTTTATAAGAGTTGCTGTGGTCATGGTGTCTCTTCGTAGCAATAGAAACCCTAAGACAGTAGCTCCCAACTACCTACAACTCTGGTTCCAAAGGATCTGACCCCCTCTTTTGACCTCCACAGGCTGCTGATGCTCATACATGGTATGTATAAACTCACACAGACTCACATAGATAAATAAATATTTTAAAATAAACTTTATAAAAAACATGACTGCATTCAAATGCTCTGACAGGTTATGTCCATTTCTTGGGTCTTCATATCTTCATGATATACATGGTATGCTGTAATCAGAACAGTACTAAGGTATTAGGCTTCTGGTGATTTGTATCTCTCAAGCACCCTCATTTAAATAACATAATGACTTTAATACTTTGATAGTGGTCAGATGACTATTAAAATCATTTACAAAAGTCAGAGAATCTTTATAAATTGCCCTCTATAAATACATTAAAACAGGGTAAGGAACATTATAGGTGTGTTTCTATGTGTAGAGAGAGAGCAAAGAATGAAGAGGGGAAATAGAGTTATGGATGAATGGTAACAAAGGTAAGAAAAGAAGTTCACACTATATATGCTTTAGAGGACTCATAAAGGTTAATTTTAAAAATTCACAAACTTCAAGGTAAGTGTAGGTTTGCAGAAGTGAATAATCTTTTGCACCCAGTATTCAGTGACCCCTATTGTTATTAAAGTATTTTACAATCATCTTAATTACAAAAACACTACCAGTGCACAAGCATTAGCAAAAGCCTCATTTTTGTTTGGTTTTGACTTGATGTTCTTTCCAACCCAGGATCCCTGTATGACACTACAGCCCATTAATCCATTGTGTCTTCTTAGGTAAGCCTGTGGCTGCTTCTCGGATCTTTCTTATTTCAAATGGTCTTGGCAAGATTTTGAGTGCAAGGTACTTTGTAAGATGGTCTCAAATTGAGCTTGCCTTTGCCCCCTCATGATTGGACTGGGGGTTGAGGTTTTTGGAAGGAATAATGGGAAAAACTCCTTCTCCTTGTTTGGGGAACTGCACCCCACATGAAGTTTTCTGAAAGTTGGCAGGCTGAAGTCTTAAGGGCAAAGAAGCCTTCAGAGGGAAGACTTGCTGGACACAGACTCGTGGGAAGCCCTCGCTTCCCCAGGCTTCTGCTCCACAGAGAGTTCATGAGCCAATCCACAGTATTCCAGTAGCTGTCAGGGAGGACTCATTCCTGCTTCAGTCGCTAAGACTCTGCGCTCAGCAGGGCTGCAGAAACGGGTTCTTCTTGCAGCTGCCTCTGGCCTCCACTGCTTCTGAAACTAGAAGCTACAGACATCAGGCCTGCAGTTTTCGAAGCTTGGAGTTCAGATCTGCTCTGCAAGGGACTGCTTTTCATGGGGGTTTTGTTGTCATTTGTTTGTTGGTTGGTTGATTGGTTTGTTGACTCTCACTAGTATCTCTGGCTGGCCTTCAACTAAAACGTAGACTGGCCTGACCTTGAACTCACGGAGATCTGCCTGTCTCTGTGTCTGGAGTGCTGGGATTAAACACATGGGCCACCAACATGCCTTGCTTCTCCCAGAGCTTTGGAGTTGCAATATTTCTCAGAGCTATTTAAAGGACACTGGCTAGCATCCTATTGGTAGTGAAGATGTCAAACCTGCTTTATTAGGTCTTGTATGACAATCTCTTTTAAGTTGTTTTGTTTAAAGGTTAATCCTGAAATGACAAACACTCAGCTTCCTGTGTGTCTTCTATGCTTTCTGTCCACTCAATTCTTGAAGAGGATGGGAGAAGAACCTCCTTGGAGACAAGATAATCTCCACCAACTGATACATCAGCATCTCATACTCAGGACCCTGAGCTCCTGGACTTGACTACACAGTTGAGCTGTGCTTGACACATTTCCCTACTCATGTCCCTCTCCATGTGTGTCCTTTGGAAGGAAGACATGCTATGTAGCCTGAACTGATGGGATAGGAAATTATGTTCCATTTACTTGAGGAGGGGCGGCGGCAGTATCAGCACAAATTACATGGATTTCTTTTTACAGATTTGCCAGCTCTCACTTACGAACCACTTATTTGTCAGTGTGGACTTGAGAATATTAGTTTTGTACTTTGGGTTAGAGCCCAGTGCTTTGTTATTTGTTTTATTGCTCGGATTGTTTTGGTGTCTGCCATCGGAAGCTCTTGGAGTTGGCACTTGAATCCCTTTGACATATAGCCAGTGCTTTGCTATCTGAGCACATCCTTACTTTGTGGGACCAGATGATGCTTCGGGGCCATCCTGTATGTTCCCATCTCAGTCCTAGAATCTGTCATTTCCCCCAAAGAGCCCTCTACCCTTTTACTTGATATTGGTATGGAGAAACTGAGTTCTATCTCTGTTTCCCTGGGGTGTGGCACTTTCTTCCTTTTCTTCCTATGCCTTCATAGACAATGGAGTAAAATATATGTGTGGATACTAATTTACATACACACGCATATCAATAAAATATGTCTTTGTTTCTTGCTGTATCTATAGGAAGTGAAATACAGGTTGTACTATTGTCAGTTCTATTTCTTAAATTTTTATTTATATTTGCACATATATTTTTTGTAACATCTAGCTTCCACTTTCAACTTTCAACCTGTAGATTCTTGTCTGTTTATGATCCCAACATCTTTTAAAATCAAACTTTAAAATATGTTTTAGGTTGCATTTAAATTGTTATCTACGATAGCCATACCAATTATATGGTCATTAGAGTGCCTGAGTCTGTCTTCCATAACTCTGACCATCCTGGCAGGAATAAAGACGTTCTAAAGAGACACTGTCCCCCTCCCTTTGGCTGTCAGACCATTAGAACAGTAGATTTCAAGAACTTGGAGCTTCCCCATACATGGCACACTGGGAAGGAAAAGGCTGAAACCTGGATCCAGCCAAAGGTAGAGTGTGTGTGCAGAAGAGGGTTTATAACTCTTCAGGTCACCCTGCAGGAGAGACTGGCAGCAAGGTAATGGTGGCCGGGGCCACACCTTGACCAGGAACTACTTTGTTTACCTCTTGCCTTCTAATTAAACCTGAAGTCCACTTCAGGAGCCTGAAGACAGACTTGGGAAAATCAGAGCAGTTGAGGGAATTCTTTGTTCCCTTCCTAATGTCCTTTTCTTGCTTCTCACTATTACCTGTTTGCTTAGTGGCCAAGCCTGGCTACTAAGGGGCCAGACAGGGCTGAAGCGGAGGTAACTCCTGTGACATAGCTGTCATTCATTCCCTATTCTCATCCCGTCCCCGCCTTCTCCTTTACGTTTATATTTTTTTATTTAGTGTGTTGGGGTGGAACACAAGCCATGGCATATGTGGAGGTCAGGGGATCCCTACAGGACCCCTAGACTTGAAATCCAGGTGGTTGCGCTCGGCAGTGAGAGCCCTCGCCCACTCAGCCATCTTGTCGCTCTATCCTTCTCTCTGGAATTTATTTTTAGGATCTATGTTTTGTTTTTGGTTTTTTCTGCCTCATGTCACATTCTTCTCAAGGCTAGATTTATCCAGGCTCTTCATCACCTTTCTTTTCCCTTTCCTGCCTCCTCTCTCCTCTCCTCTTCTCTTTCGTGACTCTTCTATGGTATGTTTTTCTCATTCATCTCTTTTGAGTTCCATGGGTCCTTTTGATCCCTTTGTCTTACATTGTTAACTACTCCTGCCAATTCTTTAAGTTCTTAGAGATGTCAACATATCTTAACTTTCCTTTGAAATGACAGATGATATTCTCCATTTTTGAATTCATTTGTGTGAGTCTTTCAGTGCATTTTGCTCTTTTCTTCTCTCTTCCCATTCATTGGTGGTAGACTCTACAGAATCTTAGGTCCCAATAATACTTTATTGTCAGCTGAGACCAAGGGTGACAAGGGGCAGAGAGGTCATAAAGTAACCCTCAGCATTTGTTTCAGGTTAATAGTAATAAGCCAAAGGAAATGAGAGCGGTGATTCCTAGTTGCTGGGTTTCAAGGGGCAAGGTGGTGGCCTAGGCTGTAAGCCCTGGGCTCTCTGTAAGTGAAGAGCTCTCAAATCCACGTTGTCTTATTAGGCTGGCAGATGATGATGTAGTCAGCAGAGCCCACAGAAAGCTTCACTTTCCTCTGTGTGAGGAGCTTTGTCTAGGAGCATTCTCTGCTTCTCCCTTGTTCTTAGGACTGACCACAAGAAGCAGAGATCTATCTATATCTTTCTAGACCTCTTCATAATATAAAAGCTCATTTCAGGGAAATGTTTCCAGTCAAGCATCTTAGAAAGCAGAGCTAGCTTTCGTTTTCCTCCTGACTTTGATTACGCAATATTTCAAGTTTCCTTTGGAGTTTGTAGCCTGGGCTTTTGGCCACATCTTTATGTTATGGAAGATGTACTGGCTATTTTTGTTTTTTCAGTGTTTTTATGGGGGGGGTGGAAGGAAGGGAGGGCAGACTCTTTTTTTTCTATTCTAGCAAAGATTTCTGTGAGTTTTAAGTACTGTGGTGTAAAATGCTTTATTCGATTATACGTCACTGAAATAACCAAAGGCTTTATTTCTAAGTCTTTCTTCCCTGACCCCTTCTCCAAATTGGCAAAGTCAGACAACCCAACACTGGATGCAGGTCATTTATCAAGTACTTAGCATTAGAGTATCCATGTGCTCAAAACCCCCAACACCAGGCCCATCTTCAGGACCTAGTTTGCATTACCACCTTCTATCCACCCTACCTCCCTGTACTTACTGTCTCTCTGTAGCCCTGTTTACCTGCCTCCTCTCTTCTGGCCAGGTGAGCTACTGTATGTGTAGCCTTGAAGTAGGTGAGTGATTTTGCTTTCTGGTGCTTTATAAATTTCACGTCATGAAAGTGGATTAAACAAGGGGAATGGAAGCTAGAAAGATTGTTGCCAGAGGCAGCACATTCATTTTCCAGCTGTCCAGACCCGAAATAATCACTCAGAAACTATATTAATTAAATCATTGCTTGGCCAATCACTTAAGCGTATTGCTAGATAGCTCTTATATCTTAAATCAACCCATTTCTAGTATTTTGTGTATCACCACGTGGCTGTGGCTTACTGGTAAATTTCCATCTGGCTGCAGCGGCTCCATGGCTTCTCCCTGACTTTGCCTACACTCTCCTCCTCTATCTGCTTGGAATTCCAGCCTTTCCCTATTCTGCACTGCAATAGGCCCAAAGCATCTTCTTTATTAACCAATTGTATTCACAGCCTACAGAGGGAAATCCCACATCAAAAGATGGCTCAGTGGTCCCTCCAATGCTTTCTGTTCTTCCAGGGAACCTGAGTTCAGTTCCCAGCACCCACATCAGGCAGCTCACAACCTCCTATAGGAGCAGATCAAGCTTCAGGGGACTGGACTCTTTAAGCCCCCAAGGGCACCTGAACTCATATGCTTGTATACACACACACACACACACACACACACACTTAAATAAAAGTAAACATTTAAACAGGGAAAATGGGCTGTTTATAAAGGCTACTACCAAACTGTTTCTGTTTGAAAGCAGATACTGATTCCACGGTTGAAAAATGATCATCAGACCAGAGATGAGTAGGGCAGCATCCTGCCTGTGTTGTACATGGAAAGCGAATCCTAAACTTTGCTGTTTAATTTTGCTTTTTTAAGACAGGGTCTTAGAAGACCAGGTCGATGCTGAAGCGTCTAGGTAGCCAAAGTTACTCTTGAGCTACTGACCGGCCTGCCTCCACCCAGCAAGTGTTAGGATTACAAACCTGCACCATCACACCAGCTGAAGTTTGTATTCCCCATGCTCTTACTCTGTGAGCTAACCTTGTGGACAGCCAGCATTGTTTGTGAGTTAGGAAATCTTCTTTTGAGAGTGTTTTCATCTTCGCAGAAGCAGCCCACAGAGCATAACAGACCACTTCATTGTCGTTTGGCAAAGTTATTCTTTATTGAGCAATGGATCCTGTGTGTACACCAGTCAGAATTTTGAGGAGAAACGTAAAAGCATTAGCTTGGCTCACTGAGTCATGCATACTCAGAAGCTGCAAGAACTTCATTTGTAGTTACTGAAACTGAAAACTCACAAAGGGACCTTTATATCAGACAAACTTCAAGAAAACATTCTAAGATTTGCACAGTCATGGAAAATCAATTTTAAGAGAAATGGGGTAGATAAAGCAGGTGTACAGTGCTAGATCAAAAACCCTGGCAATTCATGTCAGAGAGTCTGTTCTATTTCTTTATAGGTCATGGCTAAGCACTGAATAGTCAGCCTTCTCAACAAGCAGATTTCAGCTACTGCATTTCTCTCATTGTATATTGAGCGAACCACCCATGGTTACCATGATTTAGTTCTTAGGAATGACTAGAGCAAAATTCCTGTTTGACTTCTTGAGTCTATCATCCCATTCATCTTTAAAAACGATGCTGGTCAACAGGGTACACTGTCAGGGACTTCGTGAGCTTGTGACTGCTCTCGATCATCTAGAACAACAGGGTACACTGTCAGGGACTTCCTGAGCTGTGACTGCTCTCGATCATCTAGAACAACAGGGCACACTGTCAGGGACTTCCTGAGCTGTGACTGCTCTCGATCATCTAGAACAACAGGGTACATTGTCAGGGACTTCCTGAGCTGTGACTGCTCTCGATCATCTAGAACAACAGGGTACACTG